>QTSX02005095.1:94304-250819 GCA_014839935.2 Entomophthora muscae | reverse complement strand
TGGGGGTATAGGCAGGGATGGCGCTCAGGCGGCAAGCAAGACCAAATGCTTTTTCCAATGAGCCAGGAGCGGGATCCCAAGCCCCTTTTGAGGATGAAGCAGGATCCAATGAGTGGCGGAACATAGTAACTGCTACCTCTACAGGGGACCAAAGGAAGCTGCTTTCACAGCAAAAGCCTTAATGTGAGACGCCAGGTCTGAAGCCAATCCTTTTGATTGGAGCATCTTAAAGATAGTGGTAGACTTGGATCCTGGGGCTGCTACTGCTGCAGCCACCAAAGTAAAAAGGGAGGAGGAATCCCCAACTTCCTGACTCTGGCGTAAGAGGGTTCTTACCCAAAGACACGTGTCTCCATCTACGGCATCCAGGAGAGCAACTGAGCGTTGAGCATCTGTGATGGGGATATCTGAGGGGGAAAGATCTGCTGACAGTTGCAGATGGAGCTCACCCAAAGTGTCAAGGACTTTTTCCTTGACAGCTACTGTGGGTGGGGAGGTGCATGGACTCACCAACGTTATGTTGATGGCAGAGGCAACAGATGAAGCTGTGGATGCACTCCTAGCGCTTTCTGAGGCCCACTTCTTCAAGGTAGATAGAAGAATTGCAGTGGCCAGGACAGTAAGGGCCCCAGAGATCAGGGAACCCACACTGGCACAAATCAGAGCAAGCACAGGGGAGCGCAACCAGTTGCAAATGGCTTCAAAAGCTAAATTAATTAGCTTACCAATTATGTAAGAGAGGGGGGCTAGACTAACAAAGTCTGACTCCCATCCTGGTGGGACCAACCACCAGGATGCCATCCAGTGCAAGACTGGGATAGCTGCCCAAAGGGGCCTCCCAAAAGAGACTGGATGTGAAAGGGAAGGGAAGTATGCATCCAAAGCCATGACCATGGCTCCAGTAATTAACCACAGAGAGCAATCCCAAGTGAAAGGGGCCTCTGCATTTGACTCAGGGATATGTCACAAGGGGGAAGGATTGACCAAGTCAGAAGAAGGAGTTTCAGTAGTAACAGATTCCAAAGGTGGCAACAATTCTTCAAGATGAAAAGACAACCAAGAGAAAAAACCATAGGATCCCAGTTTGGTGGGAACCTGGGTGAGATGTCCAATTAAATTTACAAACAGACCAGGAATAAACTCAGAAGATTGAGAAATCAAGGAAAGTTTGCTCCAAAAGACAGGGTTGGAGGACCAGAACAATAGAGAAATAGGAAACCAGTATCCACATAGCTATCTTGTACCAAGGAGACAACATGATTTCAGCAGGGTGCCATTTTTTTCTAAAACTTTAGGGCAGACGGACCAAGTGCACAGGTAAATAACAGGGAATGATCTGAATCAATATATTCTTGGAACAACTCCCAACAAAAAACAACAGGTGGGCAGGCCAGGGAAAGCAGGAGGCGGGGACAACAGCGGGAGTTGAGACAATTACCTTTATTATTTAACAAACTTCAAAACTACAAAAAGATTTGCAAAGTCAGGAGTTTATTCAACAATTGGAATTGGTAAGCAAGGGACCTGAAGGCCCATGCTTCTTTTTTATTCAGAGGGGGGGTGATAGGACTGGGGGGTTATGAGAGGGGCTATTGGAGTGCAATCTAAAGGAGAGCCTATTAAAGACTACTGGCCAATCTTCTCCTGGTTTGAGACCAAGAAAAATAGGGACTGTGGGCCTGGATTTAAGACTCGGTCCCTCAATTGGCTAGGAGCTTTCCAAGGACTCAGGGTGCGCATTTCCCCCAATGCCTTTCTCTGGCTTCTCCACCAGAGAGCTCTGAAACCCAATTATTTTGGGCCAAGTGACTTCTGGGCTGGAGGAATTGGCTACCTGGGACACCACTGATTGTGGGATTTGATACCCAATTTCCCCGCACCGCAGGTTATGTCACGGTAAGTTCCATAATGCCAGGCATTGTTTGTCCAAGCAAGAAGGCTCAAAAAGCTGGGAAACCTGTATCAAAATCGACCAAGTTAACAGATTTAAACCAAACAGTCAATCCAAAATGGGACACGGCTGCTCCAGTCTGCCAGCCAAAACCAGCTCCCCTTTCCAAGCTGACGTTGATAAATTGATGTAATATGAGGTCACCCGATATAAGCTCATTAATCAGCATGGTTGTCAGAAACTGGTCACGCAAGGGTTCTTTGCAACCTGGACTAGATACTTACTTGAAGATGCCAAAGGAATAGGAGATCAAGACTCAGGTGGTATTGCTTAGTCAATTTTTCTGATATATATTGAATAATTTTCCCTGTTTCAACTCTAAGAGTTGAGTCCTTCTAAATTTACTCAATAAAAATCAATTATCCCAAGTTCTAATTTTAAATTTTAAAAATGTATCCTGTGATTGGGTTGTTGCAGTATATTCTGTACAATCTGATTCTGAACAGAATCATTTCAGGAAGATGGGGCCATGCATCTGGAACTTTGTTGTTGGTGCCGCAAAATGTCAATTTCATGCCAGCCAATTTTGTAGCTCCCCCATTCTTGAAACAGAAAATTGTGTCACCTCTCAATGCCCAGAATTTCACGCCAAAGATGCATTGATGCTTTCCCAAGTCATTTATATTAGTTTACTTTGGTTGGGATTAATTGTTTTGCTTAATCCTGGTATTACAATTGGAAATTTTACCAAAAGATATTTAAAGTTGCGTTGGTGGTTAATCATCAATTCTATGTGGATTTGGGTGGTAATTCCCCATAACTTAGAAACAGCTTTATACTATCCTGCAATTTATGTCATAGGTTAGGCCTTTCAGGCTTTATGCGGCCCACATTTTTCTGTTGGTCTGCTAGTTGTTTCGGGACCGGGCAACACCAGGACAACAAGCAATCTAGCTGAATTAATGACACCTCCGCAGTTGAAGGGGACTCCAAATGAGAAATTGGAACTTTGGCCAGGAAGGCCAACACAAAGCGTTCATCTACTGTGTGGGCCAAGTTCTCCAGGCTTTGGAGGGGGTTTGCCTGCACAAGGGCCACTTTTTTGATGGTCTGAGAAATACATCCCAATCCAGGGCCAAAGTGGGCCACAGAACTTTACATCAAGCTGCTGCCCACAAGTTTAAATTATTTCCCCCACAACATGCTTTTCATACTGTCAGCATTGATGCGGTAGGTCCTCTCCCCTGCTCACGTTCTGGGTGTTGCTTTATTCTGATTGCTGTTGATCACTTCAGCAAGTGGGTAGAGGCTTGCCCTACAAAAGACATCACGGCTAAGACAACTGCTGCCTTTCTATTACAAGATGCTTTCTCCCGCCATGGCTGTCCTCAAGTGTTGCTCTCAAATAATGGGACTAACTTTAATGACAAGCTGGTAACCTCTGTTGTCAAAGCTTTAGGATCACACCAGTCCTTCTCTGCCTCCTACAATCCTTCTACCAATGGGGCAGTTGAGTGTGCAAATTCAACACTGGTCTCTATCATGAGGAAGCTCACCTACTCTGACGCTGCCAACTGGGACCTATACTTACCTGCTGCTCTCTTTGTGTACTGCCTTGCAAACATTATGTCACTGGATACTCCCCTTTTGTTATGTTATATGGGCAAGAGGCTACTACCCTATTGCTCTTGGGGGCCCCCTGCTTACCTCTGATAAGGTCATGAATTCTGACAACCACATCAAGGATCTAGTCAACAGCATAATTGATATACATGCCACTGCCTACACTTCTACATACAATACTAAGATGCTTGAGCTTTCTCCCAATAATGCTGGACACTCCCCCTGCCTGAATTTGATGTTGGTGACCATGTACTTTACTACCAACACAGAGTAGGTGGTTGCACACATAAGTTGAACTCTGTTTGGATTGGCCCTTTAGAAGTGACCTTTAAACAAGGGTCTGGATACACTGTAAAGCTCCTCTCCAGTGGCCGTCCTTTTGCTTGAGTGCATGCAAAGTTCCTTTGTAAATACCACCCCCCTAAGACCAATCTATGGGAGGGCAATGTTGTGAATACTGCTATTCATCATGTTTTGATTTTGCCTTCAGTAGGCCATTTTGAAGACAAATATCTTGCTTTTGCTTTTTCCTCTCAAAATGAGTTGATGACTGAATCAGGAAATACAATTTTTTGATTTCTTGATCCTGAACAACTCACTTGCCCCACTCATGATGGTGGTGAGTGATCCTACCGTCCTGGTAGTGTTCTGTGGTATTCTTAACCACTATATATTCCATTTCATATTCACTAATAAAAATTAAGTTCTATTCACATTTTTGTCTTTGTGTCTCCAAGTACTTCCACACCTCTCTCTAGCCACAACTAGTAGAGATTATTCTTCCAGGGCCGCAAGGTAATCACATAGCCTTCCCTGTCATCTAACCAAGTCTTAGTACAAATCCAATCCTAAGATTAGGATTTCCTGTTGTGTGTCTGTGCCGCGCTTCAGAACAAGACATACCCCAAGCAAGATTTGGAATACCAAATGGAAACAGACGCTTCTGATACATCCATTGAAGGGTAGACAAAACAAAAACAATAATGGCAACTTCCTACCTATAGCCTATAAATTGCAAAAATTGACAGATGGCATGTGGATACCCTATCCACGACAAAAAGTTGTTGGCCATTGTACACTGCCTAGTCAAATGGTGTTGTTATCTAGAGCAACAGGAGGAATTCACAGCATTGTCCGACCACAAGTTGCTCATATATTTTAAACCCAAGAAAATCTGTCTTGTTGCCAGGCTAGCTGGATGGAACTCCTGGAGAGATTCAAGATGCTCATACAATACAAGCCTGGTCCAGAGATTGCCATGGCGGACACACTCTCATGCCTGTACGTCCAAGCCACAAGAGGAGAGAATGAGATCAAGCCAGACTTGCCCTCCTTGGTACTTCAGAAAAAGGACAAAGGCTTCCCCCCTGGCATCACAAACGTAACAAAGGAAACAGTTATTAAGAATGAACACATATTTGCAGATGTGTACGGGACCTTACATTGGAAAATGTCTGACAGGACCACCATCCTGTATATCCCCACACACCAGCAAGTTGACACCATCCTATGTTACCATAGGGACCTAGGGCACACAAAGAGTCACAATCTCTAAAAATTCCTCAAACATAAGGCATGGTGGCCAACCCTGTATCAGGATGTCCAAGAAGTCTTAGAACAATGCAAAGTATGCAAAAAGTTTGCAAGAAGTGAGACACCAGCTAATTCAGTAATGCCTATCTACACGCAATCACCCTTCAAAGTGTGGGCTCTCAACATTGTAGTCCTCATGCCAGGAAAACACAACAAAAAGAAATATATCATTATGGCAATAGACTTTGCCACCCGCTGGCTAGTGGCTCAAGCGGTAAAAACACTCACCAGTTATGACATATGTTGGTTCATAGGAAAGGAAATCATTAGCAAGTTCAGAAAGCTAGAGCTCCTGATAACCAATGGAGGCAAGGAATCAACCTCTGAAGTCACCAATGTATACCTCACAAAGAATGGGGTCAAGCACACGTTAACAACACCCTATCACCCTCAGGCCAATGGACGTGTGAAACAACTAAATGACAGCCTTGTGCAAGCCTTAGCCAAACTCACTACCAGGAGACCTGAGGACTGGTATAGACAATTACCAACTGCACTACTTGTATGCAGAACTTTTTTGAACAAATCCATCAGGAAAAGGCCTTTTGAGTTGGTATACAGAACACAGCCCAATATCATTCAGGCATTATCAGGACCCTGGCTGGAAATTCCAATCCAGGTCCCCCTTGTTCAGACCCCCAGGTCTTAGCAGTCAACAGTGATCAAACAGAGATAGAAAAAAAACTTCTCAAAAAAGACATTTGTCCCCATCCATAATATATATGAAGTTGGTGACAAAGTTTGGGTCATGAATGTTGACAAAAAATAAACTTCAACCCGAGAAAATAGGTCCAGCAATCATCTTAAAGCTAAACAAAAACAACACTTACATTATGCAAGGACTTGGGAAACGCAAACATGACAAGGTCCTGCACCATGATCGCCTGAGACCCTGTAAGGTAAAACAAAAGCAACATGGGACTGCCCTACCTGTCATGGAGCAATAGCTAGTACAGTATGACGCCCGGGCTCCTGACAACCTCCCTGACAACCTACCCCCAGAGGAGGCTAACCTTCAGTTGGGAGGTGTCAAAACAGCAGGCTCAACCCGCCAACAAGGTTCCAAGTAAGCAGGTCTGTGACCTGCAATCCAATTATCCAGTCACTTGAAGCTAGACTAGGAATTCAACTCAAATTTCAAAATCCAACAACATGAACAGATGATGACCCATATGGTGGATACCTTGTTTTGGCGCTTGACTCATTACAAGGATCAAGCCACCCCCCTTCACCATCCCACTGTGTAATCAACGCTATCACATGCATGTTATCCATGACTCACAATGACTATATAATACCTATCTTCCAATAAAGATTATTATCAAGTTTCTAAATATTTCCCCCTTGTAAATCTGCTAAAACTCACAGTTACAACAGCTTTTCCTCTCCTTTGCCCAGAGATTATTATCTACCTTCATTGATATACTGTTCCCCCATCCATAAATAGCGCCTGACTTGCTGGCCACCAAATTCCCCATTAATGATATCATAAACTCCTCCAAGTCAAAGTTGGAAACTTTAGTGAAAATATTCCCTTCTAGAAAATCATAGTCATTTGGGCACCAGCCTGAAAACTCTCAAGGCTTCCTCACTCCCCTCAAGAAACTTGTTTCCTGATAATTCTATTTCCCTCAATAAAGATAGTTATTTATCTCACGTTAATACCAGTAGATATTCATTGGGGCTTTGAGCCCCTGTTGTGAACTTTGCTGCCAAGGCAGCTGTTGTAACTTTGCTGTTTTAGCAAAGTTATAGGGGTTATAATGTTTAGAAGCTAGATAATAATCTTTATTGGGAGATAGTGATTTTATAGCTATTGTAAATCAATGGATAACAGGAACATTATTGTGTTGATCATATGGTTGGATGGTGAAGGGGGTGGATTGATACTAATAATGAGTCAAGCGCCAAAACAAGGTATCCACCGTAAGAGACCAGCATTTGTTCATGTTGTTGGATTTGGAAATTTGAGTTGACTTCCTAGTCTGGCTTTGAGTAACTGGATAATTTGATTGCAGGTCACAACCCTGCTTACTCAGAACCTTGCTGGCGGGTCAAGCCTGCTGTTTTGACACCACACCTGACTGAAGATCAGCCTCCTCTGGAAGCAGGTTGTCAGGGAGGTTGTCAGGTGCCCAGGCGCCATACTGGACTAACTGTTGTTCCGTGGTATGTAGGACAATCTCACACTGTTTCTGTCTTGCCTTGCAGGGTCTCAGGCAATTGTGATTGAGGACCTTGTCTTGTTTACATTTCCTGAGTCTTTTCACAAGGTAAGTGTTGTTTTTGTTTATCTTTAAGATGATTGCTGGGCCTACTTTCTTGGGTTGAAGTTTACTTTTGTCAACATTCATGACCCAAACTTTGTCACCAACTTCATATCTATTCTGGATGGGGATGAATGTCTTTTGTAGATGCTTGTTTTCTCTTTCTGTTTGATTGCTATTGGCCCCTATGAACTGGGGATCTGAGCAGGGGGGAACTTTGCATGGTATTTCCAGCTTGGGTCCTGACAACGCTTGGATGATATTGGGCTGTGTGCCATATACTAACTTGAAGGGGCTTTTCCTGGTGGATCTGTTCACAAAAGTCCAGTATACAAAGAATGCAGTTGATAGCTGCTTTCACCATTCATCAGTTCTCCTGGTAGTGAGCTTGGCCAAGGCTTATACAAGGCTGCCATTCAGCCGCTCCACACATCCATTGGCCTGAGGATGGTAAGGTGTTGTCACTGTGTGTTGGACCCCATTATTGGTGAGGTATATGTTGGTATCTTCAGAGGTCAATTCTTTTCATCCGTTGGTTATCAGGAGTTCTGGCTTTCCAAACTTGCTGATGATTTCTTTCTCTATGAATTGCTGCACATCATTGCCCATATGTGTCTTTACTGCTTGTGCCACTGGCCATTGTGTGGCAAAGTCTATTGCAGTAATGATGTACTTCTTTTCATTATAATTTCCTGGCATGAGACCTACAATGTCTAGGGCTCACACCTTGAAGGGTTGTGTGTGGATAGAAAGTACTGACTTTGGTGGGGTCTTGCTCTTTGCAAATTTCTCATATACTTTGCATTAGTCCAAGACTTCCTGAACGTCTTGGTACAGGGTTGGCCACCATGCTTTGGGCTTAAAAAATTGTAGAGATTGTGGCTTTTTGTGTGCCCTAGCTCTCTATGGTAACGTAGGATGGTGTCAACTTGCTAATGTGTGGGAACATAAGGAATAGTGGTTCTGTTGGACATTTTTTGATGTATAGTTCCATACACGTCTGCAAATAAGTGTTTGTTCTTAATGACTGTTTCCTTTGTTATGTCTGTAGTGCCAGGGGGAAACCTTTGCCCTTTTTTGGAGTACCAGGAGGAGCCAGTCTGAGTCAGCCCATTCTCTCCCCTTGTGGTTCTGGTGTATAGGCGCAAGAGTATGTCTGCCATGGCAAGTTCTGGATCAGGCTTATACTGTATGAGCATATTGAATCTCTCCAGGAGTTCCATCCTGCGGGCCTGACAGCAGGATAGATTGGCTTGGGTCTTAAAATATATAAGCAACTTGTGGTTGGTCAACACCGTGAATTCTTCCTGTTATTCTAGGTAACAACGCCATTTGATTAGGCAGTGTACAATTGCCAACAACTTTTTGTCATGGATAGGGTATCCACATGCCGTCTGTCAAGTTTTGCAATTCATAGGCTACAGGTAGGAAGTTGCCATTATTGTTTTTTATTAGTAGTACTCCCCCAATGGATGCGTCTGAGGCATCAATTTCCATTTGGTATTTCCCATTGTGTTTGGGGTACTGTAGAATAGGCGCTGTTGTGAGTTTCTCTTTGAGACGTCTAAAGCAAAAGTCTTGTTGGGGGTCCATAAAAACTTGTACTTGGCGCCTGTTATGGCGGATAAGGGGGCAGTCAAAAAGCCACAGTCAGATATGAAGCGTTGTACATAGGCAACCATTCCTAAGAATGTGCAGAGTTCCAACTTGTCTTTGAACAGTGGCATTTTGTAGATGACCTGGATCTTATGACTGTCAAATTAATGCCATCTTTGAAGACTATGTGTCCTAGGAAGGGGAGCTGTTCACAGAAAAACTGGCATTTGGAGGGCTTGGCTAGTAGCTTGTGTTGTGCCAAAATAGCAAAGACTGCTTCTAAGTCCTTGTGGTGCTTCTCTACCAAGGGTCTATAGACAACTATGTTGTCCAGGTAAACTAAAGGGTGCCTGCCTATGTGAGGTGCAAACACCTTATTCATGAAGGTCAAAAAGGTGGATGGGACATTTGTCATGCCAAAGTTGAGCACCACACATTTGTATGAGCCATATTTAGTGTGGAAGGATGTTTTGGGGATGTCTTCCTCTTTTGATACAGATCTGGTTGTAGCCTGCGTTTAGGTCAATCTTGGAGAAGACAGTGGCGCCGCCCAGGGCATCAAAGAGGTTGTCAATGAGTGGTAGTGGGTAACAATTTGTAATGGTAACTTTGTTTTGAGCTTGATAGTTTGTGACTAGGCGCAGGGTACCGTCCTTCTTGGCCATAAAGAACACAGCAGCCCCCAAAGGAGACTCTAAAGGGCAGATAAGTCCTTTTTCAAACGCCTCTTTGAGGTAAGCACGTAGGGCGTCATCTTTGTTTTGGGTCAGGCAATATATGGGCCTTGCCTTGGGTACAGCTCCCTTGATTTGGATGGAGTGTTGGATATGCTTTTCTGGAGTCAACCCAGGTAGAGCCTCCTTGAAGATTTCTGGATGGCAGGTTAAAATTTTGAGATCTTGAGGAGTAGTGGTGTCCTGGTGGTCTTTTAAATGTATGATCTTGTACTGGCAAGAGTCCCAGTCAATTGCCTTGAGGTTCTCCCTTTTGTCCAGGGCCTCTCTAATGTGCACAAAGGCGTGGTTGCGTAGGAGTTGGTCTACTGAGTCAGAGTAGATCTGGTGGTTGAAGCCTTTGTGTTTGATGGTTAATACCAAGGTTGCCCAGTCTATGTGGGGGCTGTTCTTTTGCAACCAGTCCAGACCCAGTACAATGTTAAACTTTGGAAAGTCAATGACGGGGCCTTGGATGGTGGAGTGTAGGTTCTCAAGCATGATAGAGAAGGGGGCAGCTTCCCTTGGCACAGCAATGTGATGTTCATCAGCTAAAATCACATTTTTAATCCGCAAACAATTAGTGGTTAGCTTGAACTTGTTCACAAAGCTGCTGTTGACTAGGGTTTGGTCCGCGCACAAGTCCAGGAGTGCCAAACCTGTGTAACTTCAAAAGGGGAAGGGTAAGACATCAGTTTATTGGGGTGCCTGGTGATGGTGTAAAGTACTGGGTCCTTGGAGGGCACTTGGATCATTGGACACTGGTCCACGTCCTCAGGTCAGTATTCATCATTGGGCAAGTCAGGAGTTGTGCAGTGAGAGCTTGGCTTGCTTAATGCTCTCCCTGAGCTTTTCCCTTGTCTTGGTTGTCTTGTGTGGCAGTGATATGAAAATGGGTAAGGGTTGACTGACTGTTGTTCCTGTTTCTGTGTTCTTTAGAGCCGCAGGCTTATGGCTTGCACTGTTGTTTTATATTTCCAGGAGGTGGTCAATTAGAACGCCCAGCTGAGTGAGAGTCTTTGGACTTCTCTTATTTTCCAGTTTGCGCTTTGTGGAGAGCATTTTTTTGTGAATGCCGTCATTCATCATGTTTTGATTTTGCCTTTTTTGGGTTATTTTGAGGACAAGTCCCTCTCTTTTGCTTTTGCCCTTCAAAATGAGGCTGGCTTCTGCTTCAGGAAATATGATTGTTTGGTATCCTGACTCTGTGCAACTCACTTGCCCCACTCATGCTTGTGGTAAGTGATCCTACCGCCCATGTACTGTTTTGTGGTAAAGCTACACAGTATATATTCCATTTCATATTCACCAATAAAATTTAAGTTCTATTCACATTTTTGTCTTTATGTCTCCACATAATTTGGCGCCTCTCTAGCCACGCCTAGCAGATATTATTCATTCAGGGCCACAATGTAATTGCATAGCCTTTCCTGCCATCTAACCAAGACTTAGTACAAATTCAATCCTAAGGTTAGGATTTCCCGTTGTGACTCTGTGCCGCGCCTCAGTTCACAACAAAAATGGTGCTCACTACAGGGGCTGTAAGCCCCTTGGTTATCCCTTTCACAACAACAATTTTAGGTCTTTGTCTCCTCCCATACAAGAGCCAACTTTGCCTGAAATTACCAGTCCTTCTATTGAGGAAGACATTGCCAACCTGCCTATTTTTCCTACTGTGCTGAACCTCAGGAGTGGTACCTGCCTAGTGGCCTACCCTTTGGGTACCCCTGGCTTAGAAAAAGTCATGGTGGTAGCCCTTGGGATAGCCCGTGATAGAGCCATCTCTTGCCTCCAGCTTCAGTTCAGCCAAGCAGAGTATTACAAATTGATTGCAGCCCAACAGTTTCCACAGCATCTCCTTTCAGCAGCTGGCTCTGCTGAACACTTATTGTCATCTTTTGTGCAACCTGACTTAGCCCATCATCAAATGGTTTTAGGGCTCCTCATCAGGAGATCTCTTCTCTACAAGCCGCTGTCACCCATCACTGGGATCAGTTTGTGGCCTACCAGAAGTGCATCCACTCCCTTTTTTCCTTAGTATCTGACAATCAGCGCAACTCTGTCACCTCACAATCATGTTTGGTCTTTTCCATCAAACAAATTCCCAGTCTATCCCCAAGTATGTCAGAGAGCATCTACATGAGTTCACCAGTTGGAACAGCCCTGGCACGCCCAAGTGGATTCCACTCTAAACGCCTATCTCTCCAAATTTGAACAACTTGTGCAGCAACTCAACAAGTTCAGTGCTTAGTCCTTTGACCAATTGCAGCAAGTAGAATTCCATGCTGTGACAGGCCTCCACAAACTTGGTGAGGAATTTGATCAAGAACAGGCTGCAACCGCCGCTACAATTGCCAAACTCCAGACTCAAGTAAATGAACTGTCTACCTCCAAATCAGATGTCCCACCTTCTACTTCATCTGATGAGTTAAAGGGTAGGGAACAGAGACTATGAGACACTATTTGGGAGTTAAGAGCATCCATCTGTAGCCAGGATTGTCCTATCAAAGCCCCTCAGCCTGACCCTTAAGTGCTTTCTCTGACAACTCAGGTTGCTGACTTACAACAAGAGGTTGTGTCAAGATTGACAATTCTCCCCCCTCTGGAACCCCAGGCCCAAGAGCATGTATTAAACCCTTAACCTGGATCCCCCCAGGCCGCCAGGCCTATGGACTGCGGGACTGCCTGCCTGCATTTTTCTGGGATTGAGCCCCCGCAAGCTGACACCAAAGATGATGGCCCATGCAGTGAAACAGACCAAGCCAAGGAAATTAATGCACCAAGTGGAATGCCAATCACAGCACCTAATGAAGGTACCAAAGCAACAACTATTAGCTTCATGAGTTTGAAGTCTACACCAAAACTATTTAGAGGAAAATTTAATTATCTCCCGGCTTACAATATCTACATGGAACCGCCTGTAACACCCAAACTGATGCCAGCCTCTTCACCTGACCTTCTAACCAACCATAACAGCAAGCTTTTTGGTATGGTGTACATCCCCCTCACGGGGGTGATGGATACCATCATACCAGCCGCCGGCCCGTGGTCTTGGGTGTGGAAGTCTGCTTCCTACCTTCTAAAGTTAGCTCCTCTCTTGTGGTGGGCTCTGCCCGCAAAAACCCTGGCCCAAGTTACCCCTGAGAACAGCAGGCCAGCCGCCCAATACTGGATCCCTGAAAATATGGCAATCTTTATAAAACCTGGTACCCTGAGCCCCAAGATGTTGTTATTTCTTGGGGCATCTTGTATGCTTTTGCTATTGATAATCACTTATTACACTTATAAGATGACCACAAACCTGATCTCTTCCATGTGGAAGAATACAAACTTGATTGAACCAAAAAAACCAACACTGCTGCTACTGATACCAACAAGGCCTCCTCCTCCCAAGTGCAAAAAGTGATTGCAAACCAGTCCCTCACCAAGATGCAGATGCCTCAGATGGGGAAGCTCACACTTGAGGAAGCTAGACGCGCCATGCTGGTCCTCTGCCTGCATTTCCATACCAATGCCCCCTCTTATGCCAGTGACACCAAGAAGATCTTTGGGGTTGCTTCAATGCTATCAGGGGACGCCTTGGACTGGTTTGCAAGGCCACAGCTGAGGACGTAGAATTCTGCCTAGATTATGCCAAGTTCAAAGCTGTGTTGATGGCCACCGGTGAAGACTGCAACACTAGATACTACACCCTGAACTCCCTGCTAGAAATTTGACAAGCTCCCCAACCCATCCAAGCGTACATTGACAAATTCCTCAAACTGAAGACCTGCACCCAACTTGAGGATGAACTAGCGGCTATTATCTTCTGAAAGGGTGTCAACCTAGCAATGAAGGACCTGTTAAAGCATCATCTGCCTACCCTCAGCCTAGACAATCTAATTCCCCTGTACAAGGGGCTTATCATGAACCAAGAGAACGCTTGCTCCTCCCAGACCCGCCAACCCCAAACACCAACTCCCAACAGAACAGGGATGTCCCCCAACAAGCTCCAACAACACTACCGCAAAGGACTCTGCTTCTACTGTCACAAGGCGGGTCACTTGACCAGAGCCTGCCCTAAGAAGAGCACTGGTGCAAATAAACGCTTTTTCCCAGTCTTAAAAATTCATCCAAGTGACCATAGAACTATTAGGAAATAAGCGCCAGATCAAAGCTTTTATTGATACAGGAGCTGATGAAAGCTTCATTGACGCCAGCCTGGAAAAGGAACTAGGCTCAACAGCTTCAGAGCGTAGCCTACAAGTAGTCATGGGAAACAGCTCTATGGACACTGGCTATGAGTGTGAACAAGAGCTCCTGTTGACCATTGGACACAATGTATACCCATCATCCCTGATCCTCTTGCCAGGACTACCCCACCCCCTTATACTGGGCAACTCCTGGTCCAACAGACATGGTCTGATCCTGAACTATTGTGAGCAAACCGCCATGTTGGGCTGACCTGAATCCTGTGACACTGTTCCTTTTTGCATGAGCCAGGACCAACCCCCTACCAACAAACTCTTGGCTATGAAGATAAAACCTAGTGTTGGAATACTGCCTACCCCCTACAGAGATGGAACCATGTGTTTAGTGAAGAGGCAGCCACCAAGCTACCCAGTCATTCAATCTACAACCACATCATAGACCTGCTGTCAGGGACTCAACCACACCACGGCCCCATTTACAGCTGTAACCACCACAAGCAAGTGGCCTTGAAAGCATACATTGAAGATATGACAAACAAAGGGTTCATCCGGGTATCAAATGCCCCCTGCTTGTTACCCATGCTGTTTGTAGAAAAAAAGATGGTGGGATGCGTCCATGCGTGAATTACTAAAAACTGAACAATATCACAGTGAAGGACCGCTATCTCATCCCTAATGCTGTCAACCTCTGTGATGTACCAACTGGAGCCCAGGTGTACTCAAAAAGTGACCTCCAAGATGTGTTCAACCAAATCCAAATCAAAGAGGGCAACAAATACAAAACGGCGTTCAAGACCAGGTATGGACTCTATGAATACCTGGTGATGCCATTTGGACTGTGCAACGCCCCCAGAATTTCCAAAGGATGATCAATACCATTCTAGGGGAATACCTTGACCAATTTTGTGTCGCATACTTGAACAACATCCTCATCTACAGAAAGTCACATGAAGAGCACCTCCAACCCCTGGACCTGATTATGAAAAAACTCTCCCAAGCCAATTTACACACTAAGCTCAAGAAGTGTGAATTCTTTCAGCCTGAAGTTGAATTCCTAGGATACATAGTGAAGAATGGTGCCTTTGCCATGGCACAAGATAAAGTAGAATCAATAACGTCTTGGCCAGTGCCCAAAAGCAGAAAGGATGTGAGAAGTTTCTTGGGCCTAGCAAACTATTGCAGAGATTTCATCAAAAGATTTTCTCACATCACCCTGCCCCTGACCCGCCTTTGCTCTGAAAAAGTCCAGTTTGCCTGGACCCCTGAATGTACTTCTTCCTTTGAAGCCTTGAAACTTACTTTCACCTCTGCCCCTGTCCTGGCAATGCCTGACCCATCCAAGCCATTTATACTGGAAACCGACACATCCAACATTGCGGTGGGCAGGGTCCTCCTTCAAGAAGGAGGGGATAGTATGCTACATCCTGTAGCATATTACTCCAAGAAGATTCTGCCTACCAAAGGAAACTACCCAATCTACAACAAGGAGATGCTAGCCATAATGAAGACCCTGAAACATTGGCGCTGATAACTATGTGGCGCTGAACACCCAGTAAAGGTCCTGACAGACCACTAGAACTTGGTCTATTTCTTCAAATCATGCCAGCTTAACCAACAACAAGCAAGATGGGCCCTAGAACTGGCTGACTACACCCTGACCATAGAATACAAGCCAGGAAAGGTGAACATGATACCCAACACCCTAAGTAGAAGAACTGATCTGGTGCCTACCCACCTAGAAACCCGCAACCACAACACCCAAGTCCTCTTGGACACAGCAAGCCTAGGCATCCACCTGGGATTGATGAAAATCAGAGCCAGCAAGCCAGAAGTACTAAGAGCCCAAGCATTAGAAGAGTTCACCAAGACCTTGATTGCAGACCTCTCCAATTCCTTGGATAGCAACTACTACCAAAAGGGCTACTCATTGAAGGAAACCACGCTAATGCTCCACAATCAAATCTTTTTACCAGAAGGGGACATCAGAATCAAGATTTTGAGGGATTACCACAACTCTGAGATGGCTGGACACCCGGGTAGGCTCAAGACCCTCTGGAGCATCAGAAGGAACTTTGCCTGTCCAAATATAGATCAAGATGTAAGCACATACCTGAAGGGGTGTGAGACCTCTGGGCAGACCAAAACTTGCAGAAAAAACCTGAAGGACTTCTAAGACCCTCGGATATACCCCATGGACCTTGGAGATCTGTCTCCATGGACTATATAGTGGAACTGCTGCCATCCCTCTTGTACAACACAATTCTAGTGATGGTTGACTGTTTCATCAAAATGGCCTACTTTGTCCCTACTAATACCCATTGCACTGCCGCTGAAACCATCTGAAACTTTCATGACCAAATACTCACCCAACACAGAACCCCAGAGGAAATAGTGACAGACCAAGGACCACAGTTCACATCTCATTATTGGGCGCAAGTGATGAAAGACCTAGGAATCAAAATATATGTTTCCACTTCCTATCACCCCCAGACCAATGACCAAACCAAACCAAACGGGTAAACCAGATTTTGGAACAGTACCTCTGATGCTACGCAAACACTGATTAAGACAACTGGGCAGACCTATTATCCACAGCCTAATATGTGTACAATAGCAAAGATCACACGTCCACTGGGATGTCCCCCTTCAAAGCCAATTATGGTTTTGACCCCACTTGGGATCCAAAGATTGGAAACCTGGAGTCCAACAAAGCAGGTAGAACCTGGATGGAACACATCCACAAAACCCAGATGACCTTCTCCCAAAACCTAACCCGTGCAGTACAGACTTACAAAGCCTTTGCTGATAGAAAGCGCACCCCTGGAAAGCCACTAGAGATTGGGGATGATATCTATCTAGACTCAAGAAACATACCCCTAAATGTCCCATGCTGGAAGCTAGCTCATCAAAGAAGCTGCCCCTACCAGATCACAGGCCAAGTAGGCAAAGTAGCCTACTGTCTGAAGTTACCTGACACCTGGAAAATACATGATGTATTCCATCAATCCTTGCTGTTCAAAAATGACAGAATTTCCCTACCCCACCAGAAACTGAAGACTTCCCCTCAGCTCATCCTGGTAGGGAGACCCCTTGAACATGAAGTAGAGTATATACACGGCAACTGTACCCACTACCGTAAGCCACAGTACTACGTCAAATGGCTAGGATACTTGCCCAAGGAAAGCACCTGGGAACCAGCTGACAACCTTAACAACGCAGCTGATGCTGTCTGCCAATATTGGGAGAAGAAGAAAGCCAAGTCTGGTTTAGAAGGGTATAGTGTTATAAAAGTAACAGTTTCAAAGCCCTGGGTGGGAATCAAACCCGCTCCTAGCCACCAGACAGGGCTAGCGGGCGGAGGAGATTCACCTGCACCTGGATTTTTGATTTTTGAAGCAAATCCAGATGCAGGTATCATTCCCACCCTGGTGGCAGCTGAGGAGCTTGTTTTGGGCCCCAAAAGCTATGCCCAAGCCTTGGTGGGTTTGGCTAGGCCTGGGCAGGCTATTTTTAGCTGCCCAGTAAACCCAGATCAGGCCCATCCTCCATTAAGTAATTTGGGGTCCCCAATTGGGGACCCCTTTTTAATCAAGTTTTTTGGGCTCAGGAGAGCCTGTCAAGCCAGTCCAAAAATGGTGATCAAATTGGAAAACCCCCATAACCCCAGAAGCCAAACCTGCCAGAATCAATGGCCAGTCAAGCCAAGATGGACCACCAAAAAGCCAAACAACTGTTCCTGAAAACCCTAAAAATGACCATGAAGCAGCCAACCAAACAGCAGAACCTGATATGCCAAGTCTTGCCACATAGATAGCACCAGAAGAATGCCCAGAGGCACCTGCATGTGAGTAATTATATAAATCAGAAGCACTTGAAAAGGTTCTGTATTGTCATCCTTACCAAATAAAGTTGTTATAAACCTTTGGTTCACCACTCTGTTTCCATATCTATTTTTTATACTCTTCCATTTGCATACACCCAAGCGTCAGTACTCATCCACTGAGATAGATAGTCAGACTCCAGTTGACAAAACCGAAGCCTTTGACTACTACCATCCACCCAACACTCCATTTGGCCCTGTGCATTTCACTAAGTATCCCGCCAATCCTGACCACAAACCCTGGACATTGGAAGACTTGCAGTGGTACCTCCTCCCAAAAGCACCCAAGGAGCCCTAACAAATTGTCTGTGACAGCAAAGCAATCACCATCTACCATTTGATCTTCAACAAGAAGTACAACAATCCTGCTGCCTACTTGGTCCCCATGGAACCGCCCCCAACGCCCAAACCAACCATCTCAACCCCCCACTTCTGATGCCACTGATCAGAGTAGTGAATCCTGGGAGTGCTTTACCTGGCGCTCATGGTATTGATTAACTCTGCCTTGCCAGCGGCTGGACCTTGGGCTGTGGCTGGGAAGGCCCTTTCTTACCTGGTAAAGTTAGGTCCCATCATCTGGTGGGCCATGCCAGTACCTGCTTTGACTTCTCCCTCACCTGCTAGAGCTCCACGGTACTCATGGTATCCTGAGAGAGATGAAGACCATGTCCAGCCTGGAGGTTTGGAACAAGCACCTGAAGGTGAAGTTTGGGTCCAACCCCAAGTACAATAAGTCTTTCTCTAAGCTTCAGGAGAAGAAGGCCCAGACTGTCTCTAAGTTTTGTGACCTGGCCAACTGGGTGGCCCCCAAGAAGAGAAAGAGTAAGGGGTAGGACTATCAGTATGACATCCAGAAGGTGATTAAGAAGAAGTACAAGGTGGCAGAAATAAAAAATACCCTGAAGATGTGGCTACTGCCCTTGCTGGTGGTTTCAATTAGCCCAGTAAACTTTGCTTTTCCTGGCTCTTTTTTATTTTTTATTTTTATATTTTTTTGGATAGTACTAATCTTTTTGGATATAAATGGTAAGTTTGAGATAAAGTTTCAATGTGATTTAGTAAGAAATATCTTATTTTTTGTTTATTTATCTTTAAGGTATGAGATTTTTTTAGTTATGCTTACTGTGAATTCAGAACCTAAACGTAAAAATGTGGGATTGTCAAATCCTTGGTCCAAATTTTGAATCACTTTTGCAGGATAGCCTTTTTTAATTAAATTGAAATCTTTCTATTTTTATTTGGATTTTTAAAAATGCAGGAACTCATAGACACTTTGCAAAGTTCAAGTTAAACTGCATATTTCCAATGGACAAAATGAATTAAATGGAATCAGATTTGAAGTGTTCAAATCCATCAACCATTTTCATTAAGTTTACTTTAGTTTTTGGAATTGCAGGATTGTCAAATATAAAAACCAAATTTCAAATCACTTTTGAATGCCACTAGTAAACTCAGATATCAATTGCAGGGACTGGAATCCAAATCAAATTTACAGTAAGAAACTAGGAAAAATTAACCCAAATCAAGAAGCTCCACTCTGGATAAAATCAAATGAACAAATCAATCTTGATAGCCATGTTTAGACATGAAAATTAAATGAGATATAAAATTGTCTAAACATGGAAATTATACAATATTATGCACTCTAAATCACTAATATAGCAGACACAAAACCATATAATGATATATGAGATACCCTTCTGATGATGCAAATTTTTTTAAAAGTTTTATGGTCCCCGGCTAAACCAGGGGCCAAAAAACTTTTTTTAGGGGAAATAAGGAAGGTGGGAAAGAAAAAAACTCAAAAGTAAAGCATCACTGGATGACTACACTATGTGATAATGGAGTGCTATTAAGGATACTTGATTACAGTAGATTTTGAAAAACGCTATTAATAAATTAGATTTATATATTAAAATCTAACTTATTATGTTGTCTTTTCCTTGATGTGTTGATAATTTGTTTGCTGTTGATAATGTGCTTGCGTTTAATTGGATAGTTTTACCTCCAGTTGCCTTGGTGATAGGAAATCAAGTTGCCTCCACATCCACAGCTGGTCTTGGGGAGGCGACTTGATTTCCTATTGCCAAGGCAACTGGAGGTAAAACTATCCAATTAAACGCAAGCACATTATCAACAGCAAATGAACTATCAACACATCAAGGAAAAGACAACATGATGTCAAAACTTCAGGCTCAACCCGACAGCAAGGTTCCAACCAAGCGGGTTTGTGACCCGCAATCTGATTACCCAGTCACTCAAAGCCAGACTAGGAAGCCAACTTGAATTACCAAATCCATCAACATGAACAGATGATGATCCTTCACGGTGGATACCTTGATTTGGCGCTTGACTCATTAACAGGATCAAGCCACCCCCTCTTTCATCCAGACGTGTGATCACCAATCATGTTCCTGCTATCCATTGATTCACAATAGCTATATAATCACTATCTCATAATAAAGATTATTATCTATCTTCTAAATATTTTTTCCCTGTGTAACTCTGCTAAAACAGCACAGTTACAACAATGATAAGTTAGATTGTAAAATATAATTCAATTTTATTATTAGCGTTTTTTAAAATCTACTGTAATCAAGCATCTAAATTTTAGCTGCCGCAAAATGGAATAGGGTGATTTTTGAGAATGCCTGTGATTTCTAAAAGAATTAGCACAAATCCACTCTAGATCCTTTAGCATCCTTTTTGAGATACCCATAAATTATATTTATTTCAATTTCACCTCATTTTTGATTTGAAATTTGGTTCTTGGATTTGACAATCCCAAAATTTAAGATTTGTTAATTTCTACATGATGTCTATGATTTGTTTGAAATACAGGAAATCTCAAATTGTACATTAGAATCCCACATTTCTGATTCATTTATCCTGCATTTGTTTGCTGTGTTTTGTCTTTTGTTAGTTGAGCTATCTGCTCAAGGGATTCAAAATTTGCCATTTTAAATAAATCAAAAATTCAAATTAAATTGTTGATTTTATTAAATATTTTAATTTTCACTCAGCTGAGTTACCCACAAAAGTGATTTGAAATTTGGACCAAGAATTTGACAATCCTGCATTTTTATGTTTAGGTTCTGAATTTACAGTATATAAAGTATAATAAATTAATTATAGAGTTTTCTTATATTTTGTAGTTATTATGATATATTAAATATCTTTATTTCTGGTTATTGGATTTTTTCAATTTTTATTGGAATGAAAAATAATTTTATAATAAAGAGTGTAATTGACATAGTAAATTGAAAAATTCTTGCTTATATCTCCTTATTCTTATTACTTGCGGTATTTTTATTGCATTTTGGATACTATGGGGGCACTTCAGCATAATAATGTATTTAAAAAGATTTTATATTAAAAATGTTCAGTTTAAAGAGGATTTTGTTACTTAAAAAAGTGTCAACATCCAGGAGACAATATTATGTTAAACTGGGTTGTCACTTTACTATAGTGTTGACATCAAAAGTGTTGACATGGTTACTATCAACATTTTTAGTTTTGACATGGGTGATGTTGCCCTGAGATCTCTCCTTATCCAAGATGGTATGAATCAGAAGAAGATAAGGCCCTCTAAACAAACAAGGAAGAAAGAAGATATACAAGAGTCCAGAACCCCAGTCAAGACCTAATGAATCAAGCCCTAAGTAATCAAGCCTGTCCTAGTTAATAAAGGCAAGAATTCAACTCCAGATAATTCCCCTTCACTGCCTAATGAATCTGCACCCACATCCTCATCCTAGAGTACAAATAAAGAAGATCCTGCTGATTACCTGTCTGACTATCATCAAGCACCAATTGGGCCATGATATCTCCTCATGATAACAGCATCTGTAATTTTAAAGAAGAGTTTATGCTCTCAAATAATCTCACTTGGTTATCCCATTTAATTCCTATCAAAGGAGGTACAAGTATAGTCTGTAATTGCTATGCTTTAAATTGTAACAACTAGAAAAGATCAGGAAGAATCAAGCATGATATCTGTGAGGATAGAAGCTGGTTTTCTAGATCAACACAGAAGGATGGGATTAAATCACTAGTGAAAAATCAAACATACATACAATGCTCCCATTAATCTTATTGAAAAGCTTCTATAGAGGTCCCCCACCAGATGGTTCCAGTCTCCAAGGATATGAAGATTTCTGATCCAGAAGTTAAGGCCACCAAAAATGTAATTAACAGGAACCTGAAGCTCATCTCTGACCACAAACAGTTAGTGAAGTACATATCTGATAAAAACTGTGATCTATGCCCCTGTAACAAGTCTACCATGGTCTAAGGAGAGTTATTTTTGATAAAGGAGTTGAAGATGTTTAATGAAGACAATATATCTTTTTAAAAATGATGGGACTTCAGAAGAAGCAAGAATTGTATGCTATGCTACAAAACAGAGCTTAGATAAGTTACAAGATTCAGAGCCTAGTTATGTGATGGTACCTTTGCTGTATATCCTCACCTTTTTTACCAACTATGGATTATACATTATCATATTAAAGACAAGGTGCTATTATATACATACTTTTTCTTCTTTAGGAAACAGAAGAGATATACACAAGAGATTTGAAGACCCTTCAGGAGGGAATCAAGGCCCCACTCAGTAATAAAAAGAGCACCCCTAATCATATCACTAGATCTAATCCAAATGGCAAAGAAAAGGACAAGATCACTTTGTTACAAAACAAAAAACTCATGATATGGCTCCTGGACCCATGACTATAAGCATGTAATATGAAGCAGCCCAGTATAAAATTTTTGTAAATAATTTTGATGAAGAGACCCAATATTGTTTTTCTATTATTAACAAGCTATTAATAGGCAGCTAAAAGGTTGATTTGAGCTCAGCAAGCTCCATCATCTAGATACCTCAAGAAAATGCAAATTTTTAATCTATATTTCACAACATCTTTGATTACTCCCTCTCAGGGAATTAACGCCCCAAGTAGATCACCAAATGGCTCTCCAACCAGCCAGTAAACTGGTGGCACCATTACCAGTTGACCATCTATTACATGGATCAAACAATCCAGATCCTAAATGGAACACAACTTTAACAAGAATTGTGACCTAAGAGGAACATTACTCAGATAAGCCCCATGACCCCCATAATGTACATGGGCGGTATGTGGCTTGTCATGATACTATGTATTATTCTATATTCATACCCAATAAATTATCATTATCTTCTTAAATCTTCCCCTTATCTTGTTTAGTATACTTCCAAGAAGTATATACTCAACATATAAAATTGTAGCACTAGTGTTGTAACTGTGCTGTTTTAGCAGAGCTACAAGGAGAAAATAATAGGAAACTAGATAATATTCTTTATTGGGATATATAATTATATAGTTATTTGAATCAGGATATTAGGAACATGATTATGAAGATCACTCAGTTAGATAGTTAGGGGGTGGCTTGATCCTTGTAAGGAAACAAGTGCTAAACTAAGCTTTCCGTTTTTCAGGGATGAACATTTGGTCATATTGCTGGACCTTTAAATTTGAGTCACTGGGAAGTTGGGTTGCAGGTCACAAACACATTTAGTTGGAACTTACCAGGGGTCAACCCTGTTGTTTTGAAATATCTGAAAATGGATCCAACTTCAGCTGTCAGGAATGCTCTTTCAGAGCCTACTGACAACAACTTTCCTCTTAGTATATTGGCAGAAATACCCCCGTCTTTGGGGTTGATTTTTGATCCTAAAATGGTTGGGTTAGTTAGTAGTTACTGCCCTATTTTACCTGAAATAGTTGATTTCAAAACATCTTTGGATACTGTTAATTCAACACCAGATTTCAAACCTGGGTCTCCCGCTGTCCGCATGAACAATCAAATTAAGGAAAATATTAGTTTATTTAAAGACAAATCATTACCTTCATTTAAACTTTCCATCCAATCAGATGATGCAACAATCATTTGAAAGAGGCTTTTAAGCATCCCAGTGACGTTTACAACAGGTTTACCTTGTTTTAATCAAAACTTGCCCATTCCCTGCTGTTCCTAGTGTCATTCCCTCCTCTCCTTCCCCAGTTTTAACTGGGGAATAGTTTATCATCTCCTGCTTCTGCCTGTCCTGTGGATTGGTAACTTAAAACAAATATTGTTTTTTAAACCACCTTGAGGTCAATATTTGGCTCCATAAGACAAATACTCCCAGGTTACCACCAAACTCCCCAGGATCTCCAAATTTCCCCAAACATCTCCAACTTCTTCTCCATGAAGTTGATCTCCTTTATTTTTTCTCCAGTTTTTATTTTTTACTACCATGCTATATAAGGCTGGTAGTTTATGATCTATTACTTGTTCAATCAATAAAGTCTGCATTCACCCAAGTGACTGTTTGTTAATTTTTATTTTTACACAACCTCTAAATTTCCAAGGCCATGAAATTACCCAAGACTCCTCATGGGGAGTGGCTTGGGTATAAATGGTTACTCTGGATAGTCCTGGCTTTGACGGTGTTTGCCAGCGTCTCTATAGGTTCACGCGCTGATTCAGGTACAACAACAGATTCTCAGTTTATTGACAGCTCCTGGTGCTGCGTGATTCTGGGGGTCTGGTATACAGCAAGTCCCCTCTCCAACAATCCACCTGTCCAGGAAGAAACCAAGTTTTATGGTTCCTCCACCCAGGTGAACAAACCTCAAGTGTTTTGTCCTTTGGCTTTGTCCTTTTTATTAAGTTACCTTGGCGCGTACTTATTTCTGGGTTGTTTTAATCCCCTGCTAGGCAGGTACCAGCTCCTTGGAGAGTTATTCCATCTGGGAATGGTCTCCGTATCTGTGGGATTTCTGGTGACGGGATTGAATCCCTCTGCAATCATTCACCACCTAGGGGGTTTACTCCCTAGCGGGTGGGTGCCTGACAGATTGATTGAACCTATTTTTGAGGCCTTCTTTGGGACCTCAAGCCAAGTCAAGACCTTAGAGCTCAATTATCAGCTAGGACTAGTAAAAACAATGGCGCTGTTATTTAGCATTACCATTTTATGTCTCACTGTCTACCTAGTGGCAGCACTACGCAAGCAAACCTTCTTGCCTAAACCCAGTGAAAACAGCCAGTTTCAGACCGTGGTGTTGAACACCATCTCTGTTGCTCAGCCAGAGGACAAAGCCTCCAACAAAATCCTGATGCTACTTGCCTTCTCTCAATTGCTCTTTGAGACTGCCCCAAACAATTTTGCACAGATGCGCAGAAGGTCCACCACATGGATGAACAGCTTAAAGGAAAGGCCCACCAGTGGTACACAAAAATAATTCTTAAGGGAGATGAGTTGCTCCACAACTACCCTAATTTCTGCAAACACCTTCTGTCACTTTAGGTTCCATAATGCTGGGTATTGTTCATCCAAGTAAGAAGGCATGGAAGGCCAGAAGACCTGTATCAAAATTGACCAAGTTAACAGATTTAAACCAAACAGTCAATCAAAAATGGGTCACAGCTGCTCCAATCTGTCATCTGAAACCAGCTCCCCCTTATAAACTGACGTTGATAAATTGATGTAATATGAGGGTCACCCAATATAAGCTCATTAATCAGCATGGTTGTCAGAAACTGGTCACGCAAGGGTTCTTTGCAACCTGGACTAGATACTTACTTGAAGATGCCAAAGGAATAGGAGATCAAGACTCAGGTGGTATTGCTTAGTCAATTTTTCTGATATATATTGAATAATTTTCCCTGTTTCAACTCTAAGAGTTGAGTCCTTCTAAATTTACTCAATAAAAATCAGTTATCCCAAGTTCTAATTTTAGATTTTAAAAATGTATCCTGTGATTGGGTTGTTGCGGTATATCTTGTACAATCTGATTCTGAACAGAATCATTTCAGGAAGATGGGGCCCAGCATCTGGAACTTTGTCATTGGCGCCGCAAAATGTTAGTTTCATGCCAGACAATTTTGTAGCTCCTCCCCCCAGTCTGGAAAATGAAAATTGTGTCACTTCTCAATGCCCAGAATTCTACGCTGAAGATGCATTGATGCTTTCCCAGGTCATTTATCTTGGTTTAACTGGTTATTATTGATTGTTCTACTTAATCCTGGAGTTTCAATTGGAAATTTCACAAAAAGATATTTAAAGCCGCGTTGGTGGTTAATCATCAATTCTATGTGGATTTGGGTGGTAATTCCCCATCATTTAGAAAAGGCTTCATATTATCCAGTGATTTCTGTCACACCTTCTGTCCCCTATTTCACCCAAACTCTCAACTGAACAACTCCATGACCAGATATCTAGCTTTTACCAGGGCAAGATGGCCACTTCAGGATTCATTGAGGAATTCACGCAAATCAAGAATGCCATTGGTATGGGTAATAAAGAAGCCTGTTATCTCTTACAGAAGAGACTTTCCCCAGAACTGAAAGGTTTTTTGGCCCACCACATTCTCCCTACAGACTTCAATAACCTTGTTCAAGAAATCCTCTGTTGGGCCCCTTGGGTTAAACAACTTCCTCCCTGGAAGCCCTTCTCACGCCAGATGCTGCCTACCAAGAAGACTAAACTGGATACGCTTCCTGTGGGTCTTGTACCTAAGGAAGGCAGTGGATACCAGCTTTCTGACACCAAACGTAAATGCTGCATTGATAAGGGTTGCTGTCTGTATTGTGGTAAGAAGAGTCATCAGACTAAAGAGTGCTTTGCCCTCACCCGCGTCCAGCAGACCCCATCTACAGTTTTGGCGGCCGCCAATCCAAATAAATCTGCCAGTAAGCCTTATGCTTCCTTTCCCGTTACTATCAAGACTAGTCAAGGAAGCCTTGACACCTTTGCCCTCCTGGATACGGGGGCCATGGGGAACTCCCTTGATCATTCTATCTTGAAGCTACTACATAATGACAACTATACCTCCTCATCTGTGCTGTTGGCAAACAATTCTGCCATCCATGTTAACTGAATCTCTTGTCCTATCAAAACGTGCATTTCTGGCTTGCCATTTACTCTGAATTATTCCACCATTTGAGGACTTGTCTGCCCTGTAATCATTGGCTACCCATGGTGCAAGCAAGCCCAGATGAATATCAACTGGAACACACACCAAATTGAGTTCTCCAATCAGGGAAGCAACTTTTTGGTTCCAATTGGTCAATACAATACACACAGTCACACAAAGTTAGAACTCATCTCTAGTTTGAGACATAACAAAGCCCACCATAAGGGGTCACTTCCCAAGGAACTTCATCATTATGGGAGCCTATTTAGTGAGTCCAGCTGCAATAAATTACACTCTCACAAGACCTCAGATCTTAGAATTGAGCTGATCCTGGGAAGTGTACTGTCTTGGGGCAAACTCTACCCAACAAATCAAGCAGAGGGCATAGCCCTGAAGAAATACTTGGAAGAGAATCTGAAGAAGGGTTTCATATGCTGCTCCAACTAATTGTGCTCCTTGCCCATCTTCTTTGTCAAGAAGTCAGATGGTACCCTTTGGCCTGTAGTAGATTACGCCAAGCTCAACTCAATTACTATCAAAAACCAAAACCCACTTCCGGCTGCCAAAACCCTTACAGATAAACTCATGGGTGCTCATGTTTTTTCCAAGTTGGACCTGTAAAACGCCTACAATCAGATACACATTGCTGAAGGCAATGAATGGAAGATGGCAATTTGATCACTGTTTGGACTTTACGAGTACCTAGTTATGCCCTTTGGTCTTAGTAATGCCCCGGCTGCCTTCCAGGGTCTAATAAACAAGGTTCTGTTCCCATTCTTGGACACTAGTGTGGTGGTTTACTTGGACAATATACTGATTTACTCCCCAGATGAAGAAAGTCACATGAGGCACCTTAAGGAAGTCATGGAAGCCCTTAGCAAGGCTAATCTCTATTGTAAGCTTTCAAAGTGCAAGTTCTTTGCGTTGGAAATTGAGTTCTTGGGGTGCTCCATCAAACCAGGCGGTTTTGCAATTGCTCCTTCCAAAGTGGAGGCGGTATTGAATTGGCTGGTACCAACTTCTTGCACCAAGTTACGTGGTTTTTTGGGTCTGGCCAACTTTTGTCAAAAATTCATTAAGGACTTTTTGGTGATTGTCCTTCCTCTGACTGCTCTCACTTCTATTAAGGTTCCCTTTGTCTGGTTGGCTCAGGCCCAGGAAGCCTTTGATACTCTCAAGCACGTCTTCACTTTGGCTCCTGTACTGTTGCGCCCTGACCCAGATTGCCAATTTTTTTGGAAACTGACACGTCCAACTATGCATTGGGAGCGGTACTCCTCCAGAAAGGGGAGGATGGTGAATTCCATCCTGTGGCCTTCTACTCTTACAAGCTATTGGATTGTGAACACAATCACCACGTGTACAAGAAGGAGCTGTACGCTATTGTGAATTCCTTGAAGCACTGGAGAAGATACCTTGAGGGGAGCAATACCCTATAATCATTTGCACTGACCACAAGAAACTTTTGTACTTCACCAAGAAACAAAAGATTATTCCTTGCCTTGCCAGATGGGCCATCAATCTTTTAGCCTATGACTTTGTAATAGAATATACACCCAGTAAATTAAACATAGTCCCAGACGCAATCAGCAGACGGGAAGACCTTAAGGACAGTCCAGCTGCAGATCTTGATCACAATAATTGAGTTGTGTTATCTTCCTCCCAGTTCCTCTCCAGCATCATTGAGATATCTGCCTTCACTGCCCTTGACCAAGAGATTATGGGAGCTCAGATGTTGCTTTCCTTCCAGGAAGAGCTCACCAGCATGCTAAAGAAAACTCCTAAGGCATTAATGGTTAATAATCAGGGAATTTCTTACGTTAATGGCTCATTAGTCATCCCTGAAGGTAACCTGCAAACCCAAGCAGTCATCCATATTCAAGAAAGACAACTGGTGGGATACGGAGGTCTTATGAAAACCTTGAAGAGACTCAGCAGACAATACTGGTGGCCTGGCATGAAGAAGGATGTTTGTGAATTTTTCCACTCTTGTGTGACTTGTGGAAGGAACAAGCCAGGAAACTCCAAGCCTCAGGGTCTTCTTTGTCTGCTTCCAATCCCAACACGCCCTTGGTCTTCTGTGTCTATGGATTTCATAGTCAATCTACCAGTCAGCAGTGGTAATACTGGGGTGATGGTAGTAGTCAACCGTTTCACCAAGTATGCCATATTTATTATGTTTTTGTCCTGAACCACCAAGGAAGTGGACAACATGTTCTTTGCAAGAGTATTATGCAATCACAGGTTTCTCACAGACATCATATCAGACAGAGGGGTCCAATTTACATCCTGTTTTTGGAAGGCTCTTATGGAACAAATGGAAGTCAAGGTCAACTTATCCATGTCCTTTCACCCACAGACGGATGGACAAACCAAGCAAGTCAATCAGGTTCTGGAGGGTTACCTTTGTCATTATGTTAATTCTCATCAAGATAACTGGAGTTCCTTCTGTTACTTGGGTCAGTTATGCTAAAACACCGCCTATCACAGTTCTATTAGAATGTCACCCTTCTTTGCTAACTTTGGGTTTGATCTTGAGAGTTTCCCAACCACAGTCTTGAAATCAATGTACCCCCAGGAAGACAAGCTAGCAAACTGAATGAATAAAATACACTTGGATCTGATCTTGTTCCTGACCAAGGCCCACAATGAATACAAGAAATACACTAACTGTTGCTGCTCACCAGAGAAGGACTATGCAGTGGGCTCCTATGTCTACCTGAACGCCCACAATCTTAAGTTGAAGATACCTAGCAAGAAGCTAGGACCCAAGAAGATTGGTCCACTCAAGGTTCTGGAGAAACTTTCTGGCTTGAACTACAGACTTGAGCTTCCAACTGGATCTAGTGTACATGATGTTTTCCATGTGGATCTTATGACTTTTATAATGGCAATCCTAATAATCTTGAAGGAAGAAATCCTGATCCACAGGTTGTCTCCAATACCTTTGAATGGGAAGTGGAGGACATCATTGATTCTCGTCAAGTGAAGGGAAAGCACAGTTTTTGGTCAAATGGAAGGACTACAGAGAGGAGTCCAACTCTTGGGAGCCTGAAGAGAACTTGCAGCACTGCCCAGATGTTCTTGCATAATTTCTTGCTAAGGGGGTCTTCCATTAGGTGGGGGTAGTTTCAGGAATGCTCTTTCAGAGCCTACTGACAACAATTTTCCTCTTGGTATATTGGCAGAAATACCCCCTTCTTTGGGGTTAATTTTTTATCCTAAAATGGTTGGGTTAGTTAGTAGTTTCTGCCCTAGTTTACCTGAAATAGTTGATTTCAAAACATCTTTGGATACTGTTAATTCAACACCGGGTTTTGAACATGGGTCTCCTGCTGTCCGCATGAACAATCAAATTAAGTAAAATGTTAGTTTATTTAAAGACAAATCATTACCTTCATTTAAACTTTCCAGCCAATCAGATGATGCAACAATCATTTTTAAAGAGGCTTTTAAGCATCCCAGTGACGTTTACAACGGTTTTGACCTTGTTTTAATCAAAACTTGCCTGTTCCCCGCCGTTCCTAGTGTCATTACCTCCTCTCCTTCCCCAGTTTTGACTGGGGAATAGTTTATCATCTCCTGCTTCTGCCTGTCATGTGGATTGGTAACTTTAAAAAATATTATTTTTTAAACCACCTTGAGGTCAATATTTGGCTCCATAAGACAAATAATCCCAGGTTACCACCAAACTCCCCAGGATCTCCAAATTTCCCCAAACATCTCCAACTTCTTCTCCATGAAGTTGATCTCCTTTATGTTTTCTCCAGTTTTTATTTTTTACTACCATGCTATATAAGGCTGGTAGTTTATGATCTATTACTTGTTCAATCAATAAAGTCTGCATTCACCCAAGTGACTGTTTGTTAATTTTTATTTTTACACAACCTCTAAATTTCCAAGGCCATGAAATTACCCAAGACTCCTCATGGGGAGTGGCTTGGGTATAAATGGTTACTCTGGATAGTCCTGGCTTTGACGGTGTTTGCCAGCGTCTCTATAGGTTCACGCGCTGATTCAGGTACAACAACAGATTCTCAGTTTATTGACAGCTCCTGGTGCTGCGTGATTCTGGGGGTCTGGTATACAGCAAGTCCCCTCTCCAACAATCCACCTGTCCAGGAAGAAACCAAGTTTTATGGTCCCTCCAACCAGGTGAACAAACCTCAAGTGTTTTGTCCTTTGGCTTCGGCCTTTTTGTTAAGTTACCTTGGCGCGTACTTATTTCTGGGTTGTTTTAATCCCCTGCTAGGCAGGTACCAGCTCCTTGGAGAGTTATTCCATCTGGGAATGGTCTCTGTAACTGTGGAATCCCTGATGACAGATTGAATCTCTCTTCAATCATTCACCACCTAGGGGGTTTACTCCCTAGCGGGTGGGTGCCTGACATCAGCGCCCACTTGGTAACTATAGTAGTAGAAGCACTTGGGACACACTAATCCTTCTTGGCTCCATACATTCTTTCTACTAATGAAGCCGTAGAGAGGGCCAATTCTACCATAGTGTCTATCATGAAGAAGCTAACTTACTCTGATGCTGCCAACTGGGATCTGTGTTTTTCCAGCTGCTCTTTTTGCCTATCACATGTAAAGACCCAACAATTGGGGAAGTATTCTAGCTAAGTATGTCCCAAGTTTACCACTTTGAACCTGGTGAGCGGTGTTACAATTGGGTAGATCATCATCACCCATTGAAATACTTTTGTGTGGAAGTTAAATTGACCAAAAAAACTGGCAAAATATGTAAGTAATAGTAAACTATGGTATAAATTGCTATGGACTGAGTTGATTGGGGCAAAACCAGGACAGGCCAGGAGTACTGATCAGAGGAGTTTAGCTGAGCTGGCTCCTTGTAATAGTAATTGTTGGAAGTATTGTTGACTGATCTGTGTGGTTGAAATTGTTGTTGGTGGCCCCCAATACTGAGGCAGGCTGTGAGTACAGCTGAGAAGATAAGATGGTTCATCTCCTTAGTCTTGGGAACAGGCAGACAAAGCTTGGTGTCTTGTAATTTCTTTTATTTAAAATCTGGATGATTTATTTGCTAATTATTGAGGGGTAATTAACTCAATGATAGCACAAACTATCATCAAGTGAATGAGCTTTATTATATACTATCAGCCTTGGTGAGGCATGAATAATAAAAAAAATTACAGGGAACCCCAAACACTTGGTAATGTCTGAGATTCCCTTTTGGGAGTGGCATTGGAGGGGTTTTTCAGGCAATGAGTTGTTAATTCCTGGCTGACATTAGTTTGGTAAATTTTTGGATGCTTTCATGCATCCAAATTCAGCTTTTGCAGCTACTGCATTAATTTTTTTGCAGGGCAGCCTGTCAGCCCCATTTATATTTGGTAATTTCCAAATTTGGGAAGCAGTCCCCCCAAATTGGGTGTTGGGGAAGTTACCTTTTTGGTTTCCTGTTTTGGCAATTACCCCATTTGGTGGGAGTGAACATCCCTGCTGTGGGGGGCGTCCGGCCTGTCACCAGCTGGCTGGCAGCAGGCAAGCCGCCAGGCTGGGTGTGTGGCCACGCAGTCTGTAGTCAGGCTATAAAAGCTGTAATTAAAAGAATTAAAAAAATTTAATTTCTTTTTCTTTGACTTCCTGTTTTGCGGCAGTTTCCCCAATAAGGGGGAACTGCTGAAAATATTTATCAGGATTTCTGGGTGAAATTATGACAAAAATGTTGTCTTTTGAAAATTTGTTGTCAGGAATATTTCTGACATCATCTCAGCAAACACAGAGTTACTGGTTTCTCCCCCTTTGCCATGCTATACAGAAGAAAGGCTACTACTCCTTCTCTCTTAGAGATGTAGCTCTCCATCTCTGATACTGCCTCTAATCCTGAAGAGCACATCAAAGGTCTAGTCAATTGCATAATTGACACCCAAGCTTCTGTGTATGTTTCTGCCTATAAGACAAAGGCTCTGGAGCTAACACCAAGAAATGCCAGCTGTGCTCCCCTCCCAGAATTTTAATTTAGAGACATGGACCTCTACAATCAACATTGAGATGGAGGAAGCACTCACAGGTTGGACTTCCTGTGTTTTGCCCTCTTGAAGTAGCCTTCAAATGGGGTGTTGAGTACACTGTCAAATTGCTGTCTACAAGACGCTCTTTGCCCAAGTCCACACCAAGTTTCTCCTCAAGTACTCCCCAAAGGCCAATCTAGAGGGGGCAATGGTGTGAATCCCAATATTGATAAATTATTGATTTCACCTTTGGAAGAGTCACATTTCAAGTGTGAAGTCCTCTAGTTCCCTTTCTCAACTCAAAATGGGTTTCACTCCAGATCAGGTAAAGTACTCATTTACATTCCAACTGGTGACATGAGTGATCCCCAACCCGCTTATGAGAGTGGCCTGTGATCTATCTGTTCTTCTACCGTTTTGCGGTGAAAATTTGCCATAGAAGAATCATTTAGATTCATACAATAAAATTAAGTTCTATTTTCACTTTTTCTTTGTGTTTATTCTCAAACTTTGGCGCCATCTCCTTAGTCTTGTCTAGAGGAGAATTCTTATTTTTATCATTCCCAGACCTTAAGATAATTTTTTATTTATCCCTGAAGACTAACCTCTGTCTTAGTATAAACCCAACCCTACTTTTAGGATTTCCTGTTGTGTCCCTTGGCTGTGCCCAAGTACACAACAAGATCACCCATATGTTTTTTCTTAATCTACATTCATCAATAAACTAATCAACATTTACCTGTTTCTAGGAATTCAATATTTATTTTGGCCAAAAAAGTCCTTGGCTACCAAATTCTTCCATGTGGATTGTCACCAATAGAATTGTTGTTTTGATTGGCTTGTTTATAAGGCCAGGTGCCCTTTCTAGTTGAGGGGCTCTTCTTTTGCTTATTGGTCACGTTAAGGTTGTCAGATTTCTGGGCAGATTGTTTTCCTTTCCAGAATACTTTTTGGGATTTTTGAATCATCTCATTATCAAACCAACATCTAATGTGTGTTGGGAGTCAGTTTTAGAAGTCCAGACGTTGGACAGGTCTATCAATGTTGATGTTATTGGGGGCTTAGTCACAACTGCCCTCATATGCAGCAATGTACTTTCAAATGGTTCCAGTCATCTTGAAGATTCTGAGATATGCCATTAATATCAGGTTAGAGTCCTTGATGGTAAAATTTTCTAGGAAGGCTTTCTTAAATCTTCCCGGTCTTCATTGTAATTGGGGGTTTCTTTGAACTGGCCACTCACAAATTGGGAGACTGACCCTGTTACTTGTAGGGCAATTTATCTAGCCCGGAGTCTTTGGGTGTAGCCAACTTGTGTGAACTTATTTGGAGTGCTTTAGATCCAGAGGTTGACATTTTATTGATGTAGTCCTGTAAAAATTCCAATCTCTTCTGCAGGAGACACTGAACCACAATGTTTAGCACTTTGAGGACATCTTGAGTTATGGGTGGGATCATGATTCTGTGTGTGCAGAGTAAGTTAAACTGTTCACTGGGCATGAGGAAGTTATTGAATTTGGTGTATCATGTGATGAAATCTTGTCCTCTTTGTGTCTTCTCCAGAAGGTAGGGAGTGCCAATTGCTGAGTTCTTTTCTTTGGGGGATTTTCCCTTTGCATTAATTAGTTTATATAACCTATGTTTTGCTTTTTTCATTACAGCACCACAATTATATAATATTATAGGTTACATAGCATTTTCTTGAATACAGTCATATGTGAGAATATGAGTAGTATCATATCAGAAGAGCCAGGATCAAATAGAAACATAATTATTGTCAAAGAATGGCTCCTGAACAAGCAGAAGTACTTACAGATTAAGAGATGGTTTTTTGTAATTGATTAATTCTTCTTATATGGTAGTTTTCAAACCTGTTGAGATAAACGTAAGATCTCAGTCTAAAAATGTATGAAACTCAGTCAAAAAAAATCAAAAATTAAGGAATTTATATTAAATTATAATAGATTTAGATCCACTTTTATTGTTTTTAGACTGAGTTGTATTAGTTTATAGACTGAGGTTTTTTATTTATCTTAACAGGTTTGAAAACTACTGTACCTTCTAAAAAGTTAATCCCTAGGCTACTAACAATGTCTTCTGTCACAGCCATAGTTTTCCCAGGTGTGAATTGGCCAAAGCACCGCCAACTAGAGAAACTCGGTCCAAAGCCCCCCCTGAGTGTGGTGATTGTAGATTTAAATCTAACAATTGATCACAGGTGAGAGGTGGCAAGAGAAATTGGGTCTGAGTGGGACATGTATGCCCCACACCCAATTTTCCCTTCTTTGACCTGCTGTTCAAAAAATCCTGACCTCAAAGGAGGTCAGGTAACAGCTTACAGAATCAACATTGGTGATTTTGTAAGCTGTCCAGATATTGTGTTCAAGGAGGCCACCTCATCACAATGTACCCAAAGGCCTTAAGTAACAATTGTCCCCACCAAACTACTTTAGTAGTTTGATATTTTTCCCAAATAAAACATCTTGCCTCATGATTCACTTATTCCAATATTTCCCAATCAGATCTGTAATAACCAGATTACTAAATTCTGTCTTATCACCTCTGCAATTTCCTGGGAATCTTCCTCTTCCTGATAAAATATTTCCTGAAACCCGCAAAATTGAATGCAAGCCTATCTGTGCTGCTGATTCCTTGACTCTGAGTCAAATTAACGTCTTCCTATTGTATCTGTGTATAACCTTCTGCTGCACTTTTCCTTATTCACTCTTTAAGGGCTACCATTTTTGAGTAAACATGCACTGTCTCCTCCTCATTGGTAATGTCATCCTAATTTGGGTATACATTCCCTATTTGATTGATTATGAAAAGCTCTCACTCTACTTCACCCTGACATCTTCTATGGTATTATAACATGTCCCTACTTTGGGTTATCAGTAATCTAGGTTTGACGCCTATTGCACATCAACCAATATAATATATTCATCTTCACCCAACACAGGTGGCCCTAGCTGATGTGGCTTGGTTCAGTAGCTTCAGGATCACTTCCTTCTATCCTGAACATTTTTCAGGTTTAATGCCTAATAATATGATTAATATGGGAATTCAAGATTATGGGGAATCAAACCCAGCGCATTGGCGCTCAAAGTAAAATTAGGGTGGTGCTTTGATGCCCACAATATTTGCAAGGCAGCACTTGCAATAATTTTCAGTTGGTGCCTGATTGAATTGCTAGGCAGCGCTGTGGTGCCTGCAAATTTTCCAAAGTGGTGCGGCGGCAAATAATGTATCAACTAAGCGCTGTGGCAGTGCTTATCATTGGTTGATTTATGGTTCAGATCAGCAGACTGCTGCTGGTTCAATATACATATATATTATATTACTAAATTATGGTGTTCAGCTGTTTTAATCCATATCTGTGAGCTCCTTCATAATTGGTATCATTGATTTTTATAATGTTAGTTTATAGTGTTGACTGCTGAAATTCTAATATGTCAGCTCTGTCATAATTGGCATCATTAATTGGTTGAAATTCCCAACTACCTACTTCTGCTATCACTTTCAAGTATAACTTTCTAAGAAGAATGAAACAAAATAAAGGGGGAACCCCTAAAGAGAATGGCACTTTATTTTATCTATGAGAATATTATTGTATAGTATCATGACAAGCCACATATTTTCCAATTAAATCATGGCTTTCGGGAGCTTTTTCAAGTGCTGTTCCTTATAGGATTTGAAATATGTGATCCTTGTACAAGATGGTGATGTGGGAATAGTGGCACTGGCTATTTGGTAGTTGATTCGTTTCTCAGGGAATATTTTCTAGAGAGGGAGTAATTGGAGATATTGCAACACTAGCTTGATTAAGTACACGAAATTTTAATTATTTGACAAGCCGGTTATAAAATTACCATAAACCAAGCATTCATATAATTCCTGCCAGTAAATCTTGCTGAGGTGGTAAAATAATCCTTCTCAACTTGCAGCTTTAGAGCATAGATTTTCTTAAATAGGGCAATGTGATTCAGGTGGTGGATTTGAAGTGTATGGTCGACACCTAAACTCCAAGATGGCTTCCAAGTGAGTGCTCCAGCCAATACAGTTAAATTATAATTGGCTACCGAAGAGCACAATACTGTCAGCGCATATGGAATGAACCTCAGCTTGCTTATTTGAACCCTCCCTGCAGCATGAGGCGTTTAGAGTTTGCGCCAATCGACTTTGAGCCAAGTACGAGTCTGATTTATCCACTGTAATGCCGAATTATAGATATACAATATTTAGCAAAAGAGTGATGTTTATTTCAAGTGGTGATGACTTATATATTGCGTCATGGATTTAATCAAAAGGTGGATAATCGTTAGCCAATCGAATTCGGCATCACACCACAATCAATCTACTTCACATTGCATTGCTTTACAATGCAGAGTGAGATAAGTTTTGTGGATTTAGATTTATGCAGCTAGCCGAAATGAAACAAAATTGGGCTGCTTCGGCCAACCATTCAAAAAATCAAAAGTTTAAGTATTAAGAAATCACCACTTTAGCGGCCCAGAGTGGAAGTTAGCCAGAGCTGGACCGAAGCACAATCAAAACATCAAGGCTAATTTAAATTGCTTCAGGTTGGGGAGGGCACTAAAGCTGTGCAGCTTCTTTTTCTCCATCTAACTCACAGAATTGTATCAATATTAGTTAAATACTGTATAATAAAAGCTGCTTATTCTCAATGACAAGGCTTAAATAAATCATTTGAATGATCTTTTAAAAAGAATCAAGGCAAATAAGTCAGCTTAAATCATTTAAAAATATTTTAAAATTGTATCTAAAATATTTTTAAAACTTATCACAAACAAAATCTTTAAAGCATAAAAATAAATAGCACTTTAATATTTTTAATCACATATTATCGTTGTTTTCTTTTAACAACCTATTTATTTCCACTCACGATTTCTAAACTATCGAGGCCTTTTACTTGTGTTATATTATTCCAGCCTCAATACAAGTCAATGCTTGGTAAAAGGGGGAATCCAGACCTACACAGAATAGTATTTAGAATTCAATCAGATTACTCAACAAAATTTACTCTGGAAATCTTTCGACCAAATAATTTCTTTTGCTTTATAGATCATTCAAAATGGTAAATTCAGATTTGATATAAATATTATGAATCAATCTGATATATCCAAGTTGTTGCAACATCTTTGATTACTTCCTCTCGGGGAAGTAATTCCCCAAGTGACTCTCTGAATGATTCCCCAATTAATCATTAAGTTGGTGGCACTCTTATCAATCACCTATACAATATAGGAATCAAACCTATCAAATCCTAAATGTAACACTACTTTGACAAACCTCATGACCTAAGAGGAACAATTAATTGGATAAGCCCCACAACTACCATGATCTACATGGATGGCATGTGGCTTCTCATGATACTATATAATTCTCTAAATTAATATTAATAAATATCATTCTCTTCTTAATTTTCCCCTTTAGTTTGTTTCATATACTTCTCAGAAGTATATACTTGATAAGTGGTAGCACAGGTAGGTTATCCACACCTACACAACTTCAAGGAAAAATTTCTCCAAAGAAATGAATCCAGAAGATGGCACTCCCCACCGGCTAGAGAAGATACAAAGAAGGTCAGGATGCCGCTACAGGATTCACTGTCTTCAACAATTTATTTGTACTGATGAGGAGCAACTTGTTGAGAAGCTTCAAATATGGAATTTAAGAAGAGAAGAAGTATATTTTGTTAGATAATACTTTAGAATTATATAGCATGTGCTGTGGTGGGGATTTAAGTTGGATCAAAAATAAGGATGGTCATGTGCAGGATGGGGTCAAGTCACTGAATACTTGGACAGGCATGTGATATTGGCTTGTTGCCATTTCCGGCATGTCAAACTGCATATTGTAAAGGAACCACATCAGGCAGTGACTGGATGTTAAGTGGGTTGGTGGTAGCCAGAACACCCGTAAATCCAGCTCCTCTACAGTACCACCAAACAGTACAACTTATTCAGTACACAAGGAGCCCTGGATCCACCTCCAGTTCCTGACACAATTGAAACACCCAACATGTCAGGATTCTCCTTTCTATTTTTGCTGCTAGGTTTTACTTGGACTCCAATACTTTATTTTTGAGGAATTGGGTTATGATTGGCTCATTTTTTCAGAAAATTCCTTATTTTTATTTTCCCTTGATTGGCAACATTCTTTCTATTCCTTACGGTTAGTATTGAGTTCAAAGCTTACCTTGTTTTTGTTCTGTCCAAGTTTTGAACCTTGGATCTAAGTTGTTAGTAATAATAATTCAATCCAAAACCTGAATACCTTTTTCTTGCTTTCCCACTTACGCCAGCATCCTTGGACCAGGTTTTTCCCAATCTTCTGATTTTCACTCTCGCTCTAACCTCCTGCCAAGCACCAATGCTCTTATGTTGTCTCCTTTTACGCCAGGTTCTAACTTTTTATGTTTAAACCATAAGAAACATGTGTTTCTGCAGTTGTTTTCTTCCACCAATTTTTATAACCAATTTTGGTTAAAGTTTCTCACCTCAATTCTGCACCTCAAATACCAAGTAAATAAAAGGCTTGGTTTTCCAATCTCAACAGTAAGTTGAGATTGTTTGACTTGCAACTCAAAAAAGGTACTTGTTAGGTTTTGTGGCTTGTGTTTTCTTTTTTAACTCAGTTAACTTATTTCTTTTCCTTCTCCAATCTTATGATTCCTTTTGACTTTATATTTCACCAGTTAGGTAGTTTCTATAATAATACATACAATCTGATTATTGATAGTTTTAACCCTCCAACTAGTGGTGAGCAATTCCCTGACTTAGAAATTGACTTTTTGACCAAATCCTTAGTCATTAAGACTGGGTTCTATTTTATTTTCTTAGGATTAATCAACCGCCTCAGTCCTTATTTTACATCCTATAAGCTTCTAGGAGCCCTAGTCCAGTTGTTACTACAAACTTTACCTACCTTTTTATATTTGACCAACATAAATATCAACGGTATTAAAGCTTTAGTCTATAACCACCTTCCCCAAACTATGAGACATTACATTATCTCAGCTTCACATGGCAATATGCCAGAATTAAACTTTTCTTTCTCAACCATACTTTTGTTTGTTTTAGCAGTCACTTTATTTTGCACACTAGCTTTGTCCTTCCTTTTTTACCTCATCTCCTTTTTATTGTTTAAAAATAAGTCCCCTGTTGATAAGGATAATACAGAGAACATTTCCACCTCCCATAGTCAGACTGTTATACTCAATAACATTTCCAAGTTTAAACAATTATCTAATTCTTCATATAGCACCTTCAATTTATTAGCTTTCACACAAGCCCACTTCCTTGCATACCCTTTTGAGTTCAACTTGGACTCTCAAAAGGTTATCTACCTTGCTAAGCAGCTAGAGGTCCCTATGCGTAGCTGGTTCTGTGAGTCATCCGTCTGAGATCTGTCTATCCTTGAAAGCTACGGCCGCTTTATATCCAAATTACTCGCACACGCTGCCAAAGAAGGAACCAAGGAAGAGTCCGCCACCACTCCAAACACATGTTTTTCCAGCTGCACACAAGGAACGGGGTCCTTAGCTGACTACAACAAGCGTTTCCGGGAGATACAATCCCAATTAAAGGCCACTCACACTGAAGCTTGTGACTTTTACATGCTTGGGTTGAACTCTGACCTTAAGGCCTTCCTTATACATCACAACCTTCCTGAAGAGTTGGAACCTCTCATCAAGACAGTCTCTAAATGGGAAAGGAAGTTCCAAACCATTTCTAAGCCATCCCAACCTCGACCAGTCTTGTCCACCAACCAGCCTACCACACGCTTGACGACCAACCCGCGCCCCTTCTCTACCGTAAACCCAACCAATACCTCACCAGTCTTGGCCTAAAAACCAAAGGAGGGCGGTGGATACTGTTTGACTGCTGCCAAAGCTCTCCACAGACAATTGAATAAACTGTGCTTGTACTGTGGCCAGGGTGACCACTTGGTGGCTAACTGCCCAGATCCTCGATGTATTCCCTGTTATAACCCAGAAACTGAACTCACTTTGGAGAGAACAACAACAGATCCTACAGGCCCTTCCAATCAGACACAGGTTAATAACCTTCAGACCCCTGGGAAGTCTTCTCTGCCCTTTGTCCAAATTGTGATTCATGGTCCTGACTCCAGCGTTGAAACATTTGCCTTGTTGGATACAGGTGCCAATGTGAATTATATATATATTCCAGACTAGCCAAGGCTTTGAAGTTCCTGCCCGGTTCAAAGATGGATGCTCGTGGCCCCAACAATCTGCCTGTAACGGCCTTTGAGATAAAGCCTCCCATTCTGTTCCACCTGGGGAAATCTGTCTTTCACTCACAGTTTGTCAGTTCCAAGTCACTAAACTTCCCTGTTTATCTTGGCATGAACTGGTATGAAGAAGTTGGCCTCACCATCAGGTGTCAAGAGCGTAAAGTTGATTTCCATACCCATGACATTCCCTGCTCTCTAGACCTCTTAAGAAAACAACAGCTCCCCATTAGTTTTTGGAACTTTAAGATGCTAAACTCCTGCACCATCCTACCTCCTGCAGAGGCAGCTCTGGCTGACAATGGTATTCCCCTCTGCATAAGTGACTATGAGGAGGTATTCAGCAACAAGCAGTGTTGCAATCTGCCTCCTCACAGATCTTACGACATTCAGATCAACTTAACCGAGGGAGCAAACTCACCCTGGGGTAGGATCATTCCGCTATCTGATGCCGATAATAAGATGCTCTTGGAATATATCAACAATGAACTTAGCAAAGGCTTCATCACTTGCTCCACATCACCCTACTCTTTGCCCATCTTCTTTGTTGCCAAATCAGATGGCTCCAAACAACCCTGTATCAATTATTGCGCCCTGAATGCTGTCACAATCAAAGATCATTGTCCCATCCCTTCCGCTGAAGCCCTCACTGACTGCCTCTCGGGTAGTCAGGTCTTTTCCAAAGTTGACCTTTGTGCAGCTTTCAATCAGATCCGTGTCGCCAAAGGACATGAATGGAAGACTGCCTTTTGCACCCCTTTTGGTCTCTACGAGTACAAAGTTATACCCTTTGGCCTGTACAACGCACCCTCAATGTTCCAAGCTCTTATGAAAAAAGTTCTTCTCCCATTCCTAAACAAATTTGTGGTAGTTTATCTCGACAACATCTTGATATACTCCAAGAACTATTCCAACCACGTTGATCACCTGAGAAAGGTCATGGCTAGGCTTCAAGAAAACCATCTGTACTGCAAGCTCTCAAAGTGTTGCTTCTTCCAGACTAGTGTTGAATTCCTTGGATATATTGTCACTGAGGAAGGATTTACTATTGCTCCAAGAAAACTTGATGCTATTCTCTTGTGGCCCGTACCTAAGAATTGCAAGGAACTCCGTGGGTTCCTTGGTCTTGTCAACTACTGTCGCAAGTTTGTCCCCGGCTTCAGCAGCATTTTCCTTCTGCTCACAAATCTGACCTCCACCAAGGTTGAGTTCAAATGGTCTGCTAAAGCACAGGATTCCTTTGAGCGGATCTGTCACCTGTTTGCCACTCCTCCGGTCCTGCTCATGCCCAATAGCAACAAACCCTTCTTCTTGGAGACCAACGCTAGTGACTATGCTGTTAGTGCTGTCCTTCTTCAGTATGGGGAGGATGGTATGCTCCATCCTGTAGCTTACTACAGCCAGAAGCATCTGCCTGCTGAGAAGAACTATCCTGTCCACGACAAGGAACTGCTTGCAATTATCAAGTCTCTCAAGCATTGGCGCCGTTACCTTGAAGGAACCTCAGACCCTGTTAGCATCTTCACGGACCATAAAACTTACTGTTCTTCATCCAAGCCCGCCACATATCACAACATAATGCTTGATAAGTGATTGAGCTCACCAACTTCTTGTTCACCATCACTTACAAGAAAGGATCCCTCAACGTTCTCCCTGACCTACTTTCTCAACACCCCACAACAGCCAACTCTGACCCTGAATATGAACGTCTCAACACCAAGGCAGTTCTCCCTGCATCTGTCTTCATTAACCAGATCTCTGCAACTCTTTTCAACTTCCCAGATACCTATTCTATCCAGAAGGCTCAGTCAGAGGACCCTGATTCCAGCAAGATCATTCAGGACCTGCTATCCAAAGCAATGCCTCCCTCAGAATATTGACTCGAGAACAACCTGCTCCTTTTCCGCAAACTGGTTATGGTACCCAATAAAGACTTGCAGTTGCAGATCACAATTGGATTCCATGACTCCCTCCCTGCCGGACACTTAGGTTACAAGAGAACCTTGGCTCTCATAAAGTCACACTACTGGTGGCCACAGATGGCAAAGACTACTAAGGAATATGTTTCCAGCTGCCTAATATGTCTCAGAAACAAGAATTGCACTACCAAGCAATCTGGTCTACTCTGCCCTCTCCCAATCCCTGAAGGTCCATGGCAAAGCCTTTCTATGGACTATATCACTCAGCTACCTTTATCTGCAGGCTATGACGCCATCCTAGTAGTGGTTGACCTTCTCTAAGGAAGCCTCTTTTTGCCCATGCCACACAATCGTCACCGCCAAGCAAACTGCCAAGCTATTTGTCAAGTATATATTCCCCCATCACAGAGTTCCTTGTGACATAGTCTCTGACCGTGGCCCCCAGTTCACCTCTGCATTCTGGCGAGATCTCATGGCCTCCCTTGGGGTAAACTCCCTCTACAGCACTGCATATCACCCACAAACCGACAGACAAACAGAAAGAACAAATCAGACCTTGGAACAATATCTCCGCTGTTTCATCAACGAGAAGCAGGACAATTAGTCCGACCTCCTCCTATTGCCCAATACTCCTATAACTCAGCTTACCACAGATCAATTGGCATGAATCCATTCCAGGCAAACCTTGGTTACACGCCTTCTTTTCTTCCTGACTTACAGAGCTACTTCTGTTCACAGTCAGCTGCCAAGCTTGCTACTGAAATTAAGGAAACACAGACCCAACTTGTTGTGCACCTCTATTCTGCCATCTTAGACTATAAGAAGCACTATGACAAGAAAAGAATTCCTGGCAATGAGATCCAGCTCAACGACTCAGTACTCCTCTCAACCAAGAATCTCCCGGTTATTGTTGCGTCCCGCAAACTTTGCCCCCGCTTCATTGGACCCTTCCAAGTTGTAGAGAAGATTGGAACCGCTGCCTTCAGATTATCCCTCCCTAAGCACTTCCGCATCCACAACGTTTTCCATTGCTCACTTCTCCTGAAGTTAAAGCAACCTCCTCCCAACCACCAATCAAAGGTCCCTCCTCCTCCTCTTCAGGTCCAAGGCTCTGAGGAATACAAGGTACAGGAGATCATAGCCCATTACACCCTTCAATCTGGCACAGAATACCTCATCCTATGGAAGGGATATGAACTTGAGGACTCTACATGGGAACCTATGGAAAACCTCAACCACTGTCAACAGTTGCTCAAAGCCTATCAGGATCTTCAGACTAGAAGCTAAGGGGGGTACTGTCAGGATTCTCCTTTCTATTTTTGCTGCTAGGTTTTACTTGGACTCCATTACTTTATTTTTGAGGAATTGGGTTATGATTGGCTCATTTTTTCAGAAAATTCCTTATTTTTATTTTCCCTTGATTGGCAACATTCTTTCTATTTCTTACGGTTAGTATTGAGTTCAAAGCTTACCTTGTTTTTGTTCTGTCCAAGTTTTGAACCTCAGATCTAAGTTGTTAGTAATAATAATTCAATCCAAAACCTGAATACCTTTTTCTTGCTTTCCTGCTTACGCCAGCATCCTTGGACCAGGTTTTTCTCGCTCTTCTGATCTTTGCTCTCACTCTAACCTCCTGCCAAGCACTAATGCTCTTCTGTTGTCTCCTTTTACGCCGGGTTCTAGCTTTTTATGTTTAAACCATAAGAAACATGTGTTTCTGTGGTTGTTTTCTTCCACCAATTTTTATAACCAATTTTGGTTAAAGTTGCTCACCTCAATTCTGCACCTAAAATACCAAGTAAATAAAAGGCTTGGTTTTCCAATCTCAACAGTAAGTTGATATTGTTTGACTTGCACCTCAAAAAAGGTACTTGTTAGGTTTTGTGGCTTGTGTTTTCTTTTTTAACTCAGTTAACTTATTTCTTTTCCTTCTCCAATCTTATGATTCCTTTTGACTTTATATTTCACCAGTTAGGTAGTTTCTATAATAATACACACAATCTGATTATTGATAGTTTTAACCCTCCAACTAGTGGTGAGCAATTCCCTGACTTAGAAATCAACTTTTTGACCAAATCCTCAGTCATTAAGACTGGGTTCTATTTTATTTTCTTAAGATTAATCAACTGCCTCAGTCCTTATTTTACATCTTATAAGCTTCTAGGAGCCCTAGACCAGTTGTTACTACAAACTTTACCTACCTTTTTATATTTGACCAACATAAATATCAACGGTATTAAAGCTTTATTCTTTAACCACCTTCTCCAAACTATGAGACCTTACACAACATTTCATTCCAACGTCTACATTCAGCAGAAATTGGAACGTTCTCAGGAATACACTGAAAATGTCAATCTCTGGATTCAAAGCACTCAAAATAAGTTCACACAAGTGGGCTACCACCAAAGACTCTGGGCCAGTGAATTGCCTTGCAAGTTATCAGTGTCGCATCCTGCTTTGTGAGTAACTGGTTTGAATAACCCCCCAATAATAACAAAGATTGGGACATATTTAAAAATTCCTTCTTGGAGAAGTTTGCCATAAAGAATTCTGATGTAGTTATCATGACAGAACTCAAAACCTTCAAGATGATGGGAACTATTGAAGAATATATTGCAACATATGGGTCATTATTTTAAAGATTAATATTTTCCCTATTAACTGTGCTACTTTGCACTTTAAAATTATGTTTTAACTCACCTATCAATAAGTTTAAATTGTTGTAACTGTGCTGTGTTAGCAGAGTTACAAGGGGAAAATATTTATAAACTAGATAATATTCTTTATTGAGAGATAATGATTATATAGCTAATGTGAGTCATGGATAACATGCATGTGATAGCGTTGATCACACAGTGGGATGGTGAAGGGGGGTGGCTTGATCCTGGTAATGTGATGGAAATCACTGGATAATATGAAGCCGTTTCTAAATGATGGGGAATTACCACCCAAATCCACATAGAATTGATGATTAATCACCAACGCGGCTTTAAATATCTTTTTGTGAAATTTCCAATTGAAACTCCAGGATTAAGTAGAACAATCAATCCTAACCAGAGTAAACCAAGATAAATGACCTGGGAAAGCATCAATGCATCTTCAGCGTGGAATTCTGGGCATTGAGAAGTGACACAATTTTCATTTTCCAGAATGGGGGGAGGAGCTACAAAATTGGCTGGCATGAAATTAATCATTTCAGGAAGATGGGGACCAGCATCTGGAACTTTGTCGTTGGCACTGCAAAATGTTATGTTCAGAATCATATTGTACGGGATATACTGCAACAACCCGAGCTCAGGATGCATTTTTAAAATTTTAAATTAGAACTTGGGATAATTGATTTTTATTGAGTAAATTTAGAAGGACTCAACTCTTAGAGTTGAAACAGGGAAAATTATTTGATATATATCAGAAAAATTGACTAAGCAATACCACCTGAGTCTTGATCTCCTATTCCTTTGGCATCTTCAAGTAAGTATCTAGTCCAGGTCACAAAGAACCCTTGTGTGACCAGTTTCTGACAACCATGCCAATTAATGAGCTTATATTGGGTGACCCTCATATTACATCAATTTATTAACGTCAGTTTATAAGGGGGAGCTGGTTTCAGCTGGCATACTGGAGCAGCTGTGACCCATTTTTGATTGACTGTTTGGTTTAAATCCGTTAACTTGGTCAATTTTGATACAAGTTTCCCGGCCTTCTGTGCCTTCTTACTTGGACGGACAATACCTGGCATTATGGAACTTGCCGTGACATTACCCTCTGCTTTAGCCCTGGGCACAATACCACCATCTGGGAGATGGGATAAAAAGAAATTATTATGGGCAGGTGGGAGTTTCATTGTGGCAAGGGTAAGTTCAGGGTGTCCAATAGCAGTGGGATTGCGCTTGTAGAACTCGTGGATCAGATCAGAGGAATTTGAACAATTGTAGTGGGGAAACCAGGAGTTTTCAGAATCAGGATAACCTTTCCAAGATACCAAATATTCCAAACAGCAACAATTCATGCAGGAAGCCAGAATACAATTTAACTTGTACTCAGGTTCTCCTTCCACAAGAATGGGTTGGGAAGAGGGGGTCTCTGTTTCTTTGAAGGGAGTAAGGAGACATTCATGGAAGGTGTGTAAAATCTTGAAAGCAGGAGGTAAATCCAGCCAATAGGCAGAGGGACCAATCTGACGTTCTACCTTGAAGGGGCCAACTTGCTTGGGACCCAATTTACAACATGGAACTTTAAGTTTCATATTGCAAGCATCAACCATGACTAGATCACCTGGCCTGTAAGTTGGACCTTCCTGGCACTTGCAATCTGTGTATTCCTTGTAAGTTGTCACGGCAGCGGCAAGAGTAACTTGGAGCTCCAGATGGACCTGCTTCAATTCAGCGGCTTGATCAGTTGCAGCTTCCATGTTGCTAACCAAACAAGGACCCATGTTGGAAGAAGGATTGTAATCCACATTGGCATAAAATGGCAATAATTGAGTTGATGTGTGTGGGGCGTTATTATATGTGAACTCTGCCATGGGTAGATTATCACACTAGTCATCTTGTTGTGCATTGGTGTAGCAACATAGGTAGACCTCCTAACTTTGGTTTACCCTCTCCGTTTGTCTATTGGACTGGGGGTGGAAAGCAGTAGAGCAGCACAATTTGATACCAAGGATTCCAGTAAAAGCTTCCCAGAACTGAGCAATAAATTGAGGACCACGGTCACTTACAATCTCCATTGGGATGCCATGTAGAGAGAAGATTCTGTTCACAAATAACCTAGCAGTTTCCACTGAAGTAATTGTGGTTGAGCAAGGTACAAAGTGTGCCATCTTTGTGAAACAAACAACTACTACCATGATTGTGTTAAACCCATTGGAATTGAGAAGCTTGCCAATGAAATCCACCAACACAGACGTCCAAGGGCCTGCAGCAGGCTGAAGTGGAACCAGTAAACCAGTAGTCTTATTCCAAATGGCCTTGGATTGAACATATATCAGGCAATCTTGAAAAAAAGTGGCTACCTGCACAGTCAAATCTTTCCAGGAAAACTGGCGGCAAATAAGTTCCACTTTTTTGTTTTTCCCTGGATGACCAGCTGTTGGACAGGTATGATTAGCCTCCATGATTTCATCCCAAATAGTGCCTTCAGGGACCCACAAGCGACCTTGATGATATAGGACTGGACCAATCTTATGATAACCCTGAGGCTGACCTACTGGGTGTGCACATGCTAGCTCCAATAACCTATCATAACCTTTGGACAAAGGTTGCAGAAACTTAACCTTGGAATACAAGTCCAGTTCTGCGCCCTCAGCTAAGGACATGGTGGCCAACGTAGCTGGTGGAGGTAATACAAAAGGCACCACAGCCTTGTCTGGAATCATAGTATGTGTGTTAAACTTGGCATCCATACTAGCATCTGGGAGATGTGAGGGATTCCTGCATAGAGCATCGGCCAAGTGATTGTCAGATCCCTTAATAAACTTGTAGCGGAACTTGTATCTTGTCAGATCACTATGCCATCTGGATTGGCAACCTGACAAAACCCTGGGTTGTTGATAATATAGAAGAGCTTTGTGGTCAGTTCTTACTATAAATGAATGGCGTGCCAACATGAGATGGTGGTGCCAATGCTTTAACAATTCCACTACAGCCAACAATTCCTTGTTGTAAATCATGTAGTTGTGTTCTCGAGCCTCCATCTTCCGGGAGAAATACCCTACAGGTCTCTCAATCCTGTCACTTGCCGTTTGCAACAGCACACCAGCCACAGAGTATTTAGATGCATTGGTGGAAACAACAAAAGGAAGCTCAGGATCCACATGTCTTAACACTGGGGAGGACAACAAAAGAGCCTTGACTGCTGAGAAGGCACTTGCACACTCAGGCGTCCAGACTAAAGTTGTCTTTCCACTAGCTGAATATAAAGGGGCAGCCACCTCAGACAAGTGGGGGGTGAACTTCTTCAAGAACGTACATGTACCCAGGAAACTACAAAGTTGGGATACCATCACAGGCGTAGCATACTCTCAAACTGCAGCTTCCTTGTCAGGGGCAATGGTGTGGCCATCCTCAAAGATAATATTACCCAGAAAGGTAACCTTACATTTAAAGAATTCACACTTACTCCTTTTGATGATCAAGTTTGCTTGGAGAATGCGCTCTACAACTGCCAACAAGTGGGCCTTATGGGACTCCTCATCTGGAGAAAACACCAAGATGTCATCCATATATGTGATGGCACAAACACCTAGGAGATCTCCCAGGACTGAATCAATCAACCGCTGAAAGCAAGCCGGGGCATTCTTCAATCCAAAAGGCATTACGCAGAACTGGAAGATACCCTTCTTGGTTCTGAATGCTGTTAACCATTCCATTCCTTCTGTGATCCTGATTTGATTGAAAGCATTAAACAGATCAAGTTTTGAGAATACCTTGGCCTTCTCAACACATCTAGAGATCTGTGCTTTGAGAGGTAAAGGATAAGGATCTGGAATTAAAATGTTATTCAAATTCCTGTAGTTGACACAAGGACAAAGGGACCCATCAGACTTCTGAACAAACAATAACGGAGAGCAGATCAACGAAGCCTTCTTAAAAATGTAGCCTTTTGCCAACATGTCACGAGTCCACTCTTCCAAACATGCATCTTCCTTCAAGGTTAAAGGGTAAATAGGAGACGCAATTCTGATCAGATCAACAGTGACCTTAAAGTCAAAGTCAAACTGAGTGTGCTTGGGAAGGACTTTGCCTCTGGTGGCGTCAAATGCCGCAGACCAAGGTTGCAAACATGCCGGTAAATCCAAACTTACGGGGACAGGGACAGGAAACAATTGTATGGTCTGTGATGATTGCTACAATTCAGACATATCCAACAGCGGAATACAAATAGTTATACCCAAAGAGTGTTCCACCTTTAGCTCATTTTTCTCCAGTAAGGTTGATACATTATGATCTCTCCACCAACTCACTCCCAAAATGATAGGATACATAAGGGTAGGGCAGACAGAAAACCTTGCAGTAAAAGACTGGCCTGCTACTATAAAAGTAACTGGCTTCTTCAGCTGGAAAGAGGGAAACGTTTGACAATTTCCACCCCTAACAAGCATTCCCGGATGGTACTTGAGTTGTAGCAAGTCAGCAGTCTCCACGCTCATAAAGTTCTCAGATGCACCTGTATCTAACAAGATGGCTGGCTGATAGATATTCTGACCATTATTGATACTACCATGAAACAAGAAGTAACCAGAAGTGGGTTTATTTGCAGCAAAGGTAGCATTCTTGGCAGGGTCTTGTTTTTCATTGGCAGTACGGACAGCAGCTAAGGAAGCAGGATGCTCCTGGAAGTAACGCATAATCATTTCTTGGACGGCAGCTGGAAGAAGGGGTTATCACAATCAATGGGAACAAGGGGCAACTCTTCAGACGTAATAACAGAAGATTTTGCAGGTACGACATGCTGAAGCATTGCCAAGGAACTATCAGGAACGGACACTACGGGGGTCTCCTTTACATCACCAGGTCTGTTCACCACCACCAATTGTAGTTGAGACGAGCTAGGGGGAGAACAATCTTGGCTTTGGTTGGTAGAAACTACCAAGGAGCAAGGACCAGAAAACCAAGAGCGCACAGCAGGTTTATCCTCAATTACCAACGTACCTTGTTTGGAAGTAGACGGATTTGAGACCAGAGAAAGAATTTGGCTTACCAGGGCCTCAGTTGTGGTTAACGGGGAATCCCAAACCGCCAAATCCTGGGCAGTCTGGTCAACTGCTAACCACAACACTGAGAGTTTGTTCACCTTGGTAACATTGATTGTACGGCAATAGGTAAGAAACTGAGGAAGGAATACCAAAAGCAGAGTTGTACCCTGTCAGAAGGCGTACAGCTTACAATATACTTTGAGCTCCTCAATAGATACACACAAATTTTTTAACAAAGGGTATAGAGATGCACTCTCAGTTAAAACACGTGGATTGCGCTCCACCGCAGACAACAACCATTCTTGAGCACCTTTGGAAACCTTTGTCATCACATGGTAAACTTGGGATTTGTGACTAAGGCTAGAGCCAGAATAAAATGATAATGCTGACAAAACTTCACGTGAAATTTCATCAGTGGGTGGGGCAGGAAAATAATCTGGGCGCCAAAATGACATGACGCGACAGAAATGGGAAACAGAGGATCCAGTCTCTACAACTGCAACCGGAGATGGAAACCAAAAATTAAAGAAAAGTCCAAACTGAAAACTCAGAAATGAACTGATGCAAATAAACATGGTAAACGCAGATATCTCAACAAAGCAGGAGAAAAGAAACACAAATTCATGATGAACTGCTTCCAAAAACTCAGACGTAGAAGAGTTGAGTAATGTGATGGAAATCACTGGATAATATGAAGCCGTTTCTGAATGATGGGGAATTACCACCCAAATCCACATAGAATTGATGATTAACCACCAATGCGGCTTTAAATATTGTTTTATGAAATGTCCAATTGAAACTCCAGGATTAAGTAGAACAATCAATCTTAACCAGAGTAAACCAAGATAAATGACCTGGGAAAGCATCAATGCATCTTCAGCGTGGAATTCTGGGCATTGAGAAGTGACACAATTTTCATTTTCCAGAATGGGGGGAGGAGCTACAAAATTGGCTGGCATGAAATTAACATTTTGCGGCACCGACAACAAAGTTCCAGATGCTGGGCCCCATCTTCCTGAAATAATTCTGTTCAGAATCAGATTGTACAGGATATACCGCAACAACTCAATCATAGGATGCATTTTAAAATCTAAAATTAGAACTTGGGATAATTGATTTTTATTGAGTAAATTTAGAAGGACTCAACTCTTAGAGTTGAAACAGGGAAAATTATTTGATATATATCAGAAAAATTGACTAAGCAATACCACCTGAGTCTTGATCTCCTATTCCTTTGGAATCTTCAAGTAAGTATCTAGTCCAGGTCGCAAAGAACCCTTGTGTGACCAGTTTCTGACAACCATGCTGATTAATGAGCTTATATCAGGTGACCCTCATATTACATCAATTTATCAACGTCAGTTTACAAGGGGGAGCTGGTTTCAGCTGGCATACTGGAGCAGCTGTGACCCATTTTTGATTGAATGTTTGGTTTAATTCCGTTAACTCAGTCAATTTTGATACAGGTTTCCTGGCCTTCCGTGCCTTCTTAGTTGGACAGACAATACCCAGCATTATGGAACTTACCGTGACAGGTAATGAGTCAAGCGCCAAAACAAGGTATCCACCATAGGGGTCATCATCTGTTCATGTTGTTGGATTTGGAAATTCAAGTTGACTTCCTAGTCTGGCTTCAAGTGACTGGATAATTAGATTGCAGGTCACAACCCCGCTTACTCGGAACCTTGCTGGAAGGTCAAGCCTGTTGTTTTGACACCCCCCAACTGAAGGTCGGCCTCCTCTGGAAGCAGGTTGTCAGGGAGATTGTCAGAAGCCCAGGTGCTATACTGGACTAACTGTTGTTCTGTGGCAGTTAGGGCGGTCTCACACTGTCTCTGTCTTGCCTTGCAGGGTCTCAGGCAATCATGGTGGAGGACCTTGTCTTGTTTACATTTCCTGAGTCCTTGCACAAGGTAAGTGTTATTTTTGTTTACCTTTAGGATGATTGCTGGGCCTATTTTTTGGGTTGTAGTTTACTTTTGTCAATGTTCATGACCCAAACTTTGTCACCAACCTCGTGTCTATTTTGGATGAGGACAAATGTCTTTTGTAGATGCTTGTTTTCTCTCTCAGTTTGATCACCATTGGCCTCTATGGCCTGGGGATCTTAATGGGGGGACCTTGCTTGGAATTTCCAGCTTGGGTCCTGATAATTCTTGGATGATATTGGGCTGTGTGCCATATACCAACTCAAAAGGGCTTTTCCCAGTGGATCTGTTCACAAAAGTTTGGCATATAAGTAGTGCAGTTGGTAGCTGCTTATACCAGCCCTCAGGTCTCCCGGCAGTGAGCTTGGCCAAGGCTTGCATGAGGCTGCCATTTAGCCGCTCCACACTTCCATTGGCCTGAGGGTGGTAAAGTGTTATCACGGTGTGCTTGACCCCATTCTTGATGAGGTATACGTTGGTGTCTTCAGAGGTCAATTATTTGCCCCTGTCAGTTATCAGGAGTTCTGGCTTTCCAAACTTGCTGATGATTTCTTTTCCTATGAATTGCTGCATGTTGTTGCCAGTATATGTCTTTACTGCTTGTGCTACTGACCATTGTGTAGCAAAGTCTATTGCAGTGATGATGTATTTCTTATTTTTATGTTTTCCTGGCATGGGGCCTATGATGTCTAGTGCCCACACCTTGAAGGGTAGTTGCATGTGGATAGGTAGTACTGACTTTGGTGGTGTTTTGCTTCTTGCAAACTTCTCACATACTTTGCATTGCTCAAAGACTTCCTGCACATCTCAGTACAGGGTTGGCCACCATGCTTTGTGTTTAAGGAACTTGTAGAGGTTGCAACTTTTGGTGTTTCCTAGGTCTCTATGGTAACATAGGATGGTGTTAACTTGCTGATGTGTGGGGATATAAAGGATTGTGGTTCTGTCAGAAATTTTTGATATAAGGTTCCATACATGTCTGCAAATAAGTGCTTGTTCTTAATAACTGTTTCTTTTGTTATGTCTGTGGTGCCAGGGGGGAAGCCTTTGTCCTTTTTCTGAAGTACCAAGAGGGGCCAGTCTGGCTTGATCCCATTCTCTCCTCTTGTGGCTTGGACGTACAGGCATGAAAGTGTGTCTGCCATGGCAATCTCTGGACCAGGCTTGTATTATATGAGCATATTGAATCTCTCCAGGAGTTTCATCCAGACAGCCTGGCAACAAGACAGATTTTCTTGGGTTTGAAATATATGAGCAACTTGTGGTTGGTCAATGCTGTGAATTCCTCCTGTTGCTCTAGATAACAACGTCACTTGACTAGGCAGTGTACAATGACCAACAACTCTTTGTCGTGGATAGGGTATTGACACTAGCCATATGTCAGTTTTTGTTATTTGTAGGCTACAGACAGAAAGCCACCATCATTGTTTTTGATTTGTAGTACTCCCCCAATGGATGCATCTGAGGCGTTGATTTCCGTTTGATATTATCTGTCATGTTTGGGGTATTGCAGGATAGGTGCTGTTGTGAGCTTCTCCTTGAGACATATAAAGCAGAGGTCACATTGGGGGTCCATACAAACTTGTATTTGGTGCCAGTTATGGTGGACAGGGGTGAAGTCAAGATGCTGCAGTCAGGTATGAAACAGCATACATAGGCCACCGTTCCTAGGAATGTGCGGAGTTCCGACTTGTCTTTGGTTGGTGGCCTTTTGCAGATGGCCTTTATCTTTTGACTGTCAATCTTGATGCCGTCTTTTGAGAAAATGTGCCCTAGGAAAGGCAGTTGCTTGCGGAAGAACTAACATTTGGAGGGTTTGGCTAGCAGCTTGTGTTGTGATAGGATAGCAAAGACTAACCCTAAGTCCTTGTGGTGTTGTTCTACTAAGGGGCTATAGAAAATAATGTTGTCCAGGTAGACTAAGGTATGCTTGCCTATGTGAGGGGTAAACACCTTGTTCATGAAGGTCACAAAGGTTGAGGGGATGTTTGTCATACCAAAATTGAGTACCACACATTCATATGAGCCGTATTTAGTACAGAAGGCCGTTTTGGGGATATCTTCCTCCTTAATACGGATCTGGTTGTAGCCTAAAGTTAGGTAAATTTTGGAGAAGACTTTGGCACCACCCAGAGCATCAAAGAGGCTGTCAATAAGTGGTAGTGGGTAACAATTCTTGATGGTAACTTTGTTTAGGGCTCAGTAATCTGTGACTAGGCGCAGGGTGCCATCCTTCTTGGCCACAAAGAACACAGCAGCCCCAAAGGGAGATTGTGAGGGACGGATAAGTCCTTTCTCCAAGGCCTTCTTGAGGTAGGCACGTAGGGCGGCATCTTCATTTGGGATCAGACAATAGATGGTCCACGTTTTGGGTACAGCTCTCTTGAGTTGAATGGAATGTTGTATATGCTTTTCTGGAGGCAGCCTGGGTAGAGCCTCCTTGAAGATTTCTGGATAGCGGGTTACAATTTTGTAATCTTGAGGAGTAGTGGTGTCCTGGTGGTCCTTGAAGTGTATGATTTCATACTGGCAGGAATCCCAGTCAATTGCTTTCAGGTTTTCCTTCTTGTCCAAAGTCTCAGTGATAAGTACAAAGACATGGTTGCGTAGGAGTTGGTCCACTGAGTCAGGGTAGATCTGGTGGTTAACACCTTCATGTTTGATGGTCAATACCAAGGTTGCCCAGTCTACGTGGGGATTGTTCTTTTGCAGCCAATTCAAGCCCAGTACAATGTCAAATTTTGGGAAGTCAATGACAGGGCCTTGGATAGTGGAGTGCAAGCTCTCAAGCATGACAGAGAAGGGGGCAGCTTCCCTTGTCACAGCAATGTGATGTTCATCAACTAAATCCACAGCTTTAATCTGCAAAGCATTAGTGACTAAATTGAATTTATCCACAAAGCTGCTGTTGACTAGGGTTCAATCTGCACCTGAGTCCAGGAGTGCTGAGCCTGTGTAACTTCAAAAACGGAAAGGGTAAGACATCAGTTTATTGGGGTGCCTGGTGATGGTGTAAAGTACCAGGTCCTTGGAGGGTACTTAGACCATTGGACACTGGTCTACGTCCTTGGGTTAGTACTCATCATTGGGCAAGTCAGGAGTTGTGCAGGGAGAGCTTGGCTTGCTTAGTGCTCTCCCCGGGCTTTCCCCTCATCTTGGTTGCCATTTGTGGCAGTGATTTGGAAATGGGTACAATTTGACTGACCATTGTTCCCACTTCCATGTCCATTTGAACTTGTGGGTTTATGGTTTGTGTTGTTTCTGTTGTTCCCAGGGGGTGGTTGATTAGAGCGTCCGGCTGGGTGAGAGTCTTTGGGTCTTTCTCGTTTTCCAGTTTGCGCTTTGTGAAGAGCATTGGATGTTTGTTCTGCTTTCTTTGCTTTGTTATACAGACTCTGTAGGTTGGTCACCTGGTCCAGTTCATGTGCCTCATTACATGCAATTTGAGAGCGTCATAATGCATGAGGTGTGTGGCTGGGGTTAAAAGGCAATGTCAGAGGGTGTGCGTAGGTGGAGTTCCTTATAGGAACAGGTAAGCTCTTTCACGGTGCCCATCTGGAGGAAGTTCTTTACTTGGTGTATGATCATGAGTGTGGTGTCCTTAAGCACAAATCTTGACAATAAGTCTTGTTTGAAGGTGTTCCAATCCTTCTTGGTGTGTTTTTCATGCCACTTGTTGCACCAGGTGCCAGCGTTGTGAGTCAGTCAGATGGAGATTTCTGCAATCCAGAATTTCTGTGGGCATTCCATTTGGGCCAGTTTACTCTGAGTTGACTAGATCCATGCAGCAGTGTTGTTATTGTTAGCCCCAGAAAAGGATTCCAGGGCAGCGCTTCAAAGTCTTTGGGCTACGTAGACTGGCATGGTATTTCTGTCAGTTGTACGCAGCATGGTGGCAGGAGCCTGGAAGAACCCTTGGGCAGATAGGGCATTGAACACAGGAAGGGGTATCCCCATATTTTGGTAGAGGACAAACCTATCAGGTACCTTGTCACCAGGTGTGTACGGTGTCCAGTACATTGGGAGGCCAGACATGATTCTATTGAGGATTTATTGGCCGTGGCAAGTACAGGCAACAAGCAGAATTTTGGGGAATAAGGTAGGATGGAGAACCTACCTGTGCTACCAATGTTGTAACTGTGCTGTTTTAGCAGAGTTACAAGGGAAAATATTTAGAAACTAGATAATATTCTTTATTGAGAGATAATGATTATATAGCTAATGTGAGTCATGGATAACATGCACGTAATAGTGTTGATCACATGGTGGGATGGTGAAGGGGGGAGGCTTGATCCTAGTAATGAGTCATGCGCCAAAACAAGGTATCCATCATAGGGGTCATCATCTGTTCATGTTGTTGGATTTGGAAATTCAAGTTGACTTCCTAGTCTGGCTTCGAGTGACTGGATAATTGGGTTGCAGGTCACAAACCCGCTTACTCAAAACCTTGTTGGCGGGTTGAGCCTGCTGTTTTGACAAAATAATTACAACACTTTTATCAAAATAAATATTATTTAATCCTTATAATATAAAAACCTATATTAAATTAAGCATTCTCTACTTACAGCTGAAATAAACTGTATTAAAAGCTGGTAAAAATCTTAATTCAGATATCATTATTTCTTGACTCCTGATTAACACAAAATGTCATCATTCTAAAAAATCAACATTATTATATGATAAAAAACTGGTATTATAAGTTTTGTTGGAAATTAAATGTTACCTAAAATATTATTTTTAAAAAAGATTTAAATAAAACTAGAATAATTTTTGAATCCCTCTTTTTAAAAAGAGGGCAAATAGCTTTTTTACACATTCAATAAATAAATATTAATAGTTTTAGAGTTAAATTATACAAAAATCTGGTAAAAGTATTAAAAATTAAAACCAAAATTTAAATGAAAACCATAAAATCTTATTGAAATTTTAATGATTTTATTTAGCATAAGCAATTTATTCTTGATTCAAATTTTATAGAAAAATATATAATAAGAATTAATAAGAGATTAAATGGTTTCACTTCAAAATTTTAAGAAATTACCATTAATAAAATAGCTTTATATGGCTATTTATGAAAATCAGATTTTTTTGCTGTAGGCTAGAGATAATATATATAAATAAAAATTCAAATAAAAATGACATGCAAAATCTTGGTTTAATCAATTAAACTTTTGAGAGATAAAATTTACCTAAACTAAATGATAAAAATAATGCTATTCATTTCATCAATAATATATATGGATCATTATTTTAGGAATTAGGCCATTTTCTAATACACATGCTGCTCAAGTCGCAACATAACACAGTTTGATTTTGAAAAAAATCAAATTACAAATGTTTATATTTAAAACAGTAATAACTCAACAAATATTTAATATTTTTTCACACTGTAAGCTATCAAAAGGAAGCTAAGAATCTTATCTTTCTATTGGTGTTAAATATTAATATGTATACTATATAGAATATTAAAGCAAAAGCAATTTAAAAGAGCACATGTCAGATTTTATTATATTATTTTGATAATAAAATATAAGAGATTACTTTAAGCTAAAAAAAGTTAATTTTTTATTAATCAATATATACTTTTTATTTAAAGAAATTAAAGATAAGATTGAGAGCTTTATTTTTGCATTTTATTTTTTTCAAAAAGCTCAATTCTTTAGGATTTTATGGTAGTTTGAAGTTAGAATGTTTTTATCACTGTTTAGATTAATTTTAAGGTTCAAGTGAGCTTTGAACCTCAAATTAAGCATTCTTTAAATGTAATTCTTTAATATTTTATCATTTTAAAAATATGCGGAAGAGTTACAGTTAAGTGAATACATCATTTTAATTAATTTGCATTGATTACAGAGATGATATGATGTAATAATGATGCTTAGCTGCTTCACATGAATTACTTGTGCATAAAAACCGGGTATTTAATTAATTCTACAAACATAAATTCAAGTTCAAACTATAGTAAAAGCTATCACACCATTTCTTTCAGAATGGTGTCATTTAGCTTGGTCTATAAGAACTAAAGCACCACAAAGCTTCTAATCCAAAAGACCCCATTCAAAGGCCACACTCTGATCAGAGCTACTCCATCAATAAGGCACATTTAAGAGATCTGACCTAATTACAGATTCAAAATACTACCATGTCTTCAGTTAAATTTACTTCTGCCATGTTACCCTTTTTTCCTTGGGAGCTTCAACAAAAAGAGAAAGAATTGCAACGTTAAAGAAAGCATTCCTCTTTATTGCTGGTGATGATCTTGATACTTTCATCAAGCACTTCCTTACTCAAACTGAATTTGGGAGATCTCAGTTGCTTCCAACTATTCAAAATCAAAAAAGCAATAAGTTTATTGAAAACTTAAAGGATCTTCTGAAATCTTCTCCCCAAAAGCATCTCCCAGCCTTGCAATCTCTGGTTACTTCCAGCTACTCTTTAAAAGAGCTTAATGATATGGGGTTTAATATAACCAAAAGTGAGTTTGAATAATCAAGAAAAATAAATATAAATAAAAATGTAATCTTAAACAAAAAAAGTCAAAAAAATAAGAACTATTCATTAAAAAAAGAAATAATCAAAAAAATAATTAAAAAATTGCTGAAAAATTCTTTTGAAACAAGCCAGTTTACAAAAAAAGTGCCTGAAAAAATTTATAAAGATATTGAAAAAGAAATGAGTGAATACTCAACTGCAATAAAATACTCTCTCTTAAAAACAAAAAAGATATATATGAAAATATGAAACTAAAAAATGAAATTTCAGTTTCAATTTCTACTTACTATAAATTAATTTCCTAAAAATATAATAAAAAGTAAAAAACAAACCAATATGTGCAATATTTGTAATTTAAAAAATTCACTAGAAAAAAAGAAGGAATAATGTGAAAGTAAAAACTTACCATTACCAGAATCTATAGACAATGACTTAAAGACTATTAAGTAGCACCAAGACTTTTATGTTCATCAAAATAGGGAATATAAAAAAGATATTAGCAAATTAGATGATGAGTCTTGTGTTGTAGTTATAGATTATAAAGAAAACATAAAGGTTGGAAGTGAGACCAATTGTGATCAATAATTGTTTTTATTCAAAAAAACCAATCTCATTATTAGGGTTTGCATTAGTTTTTAAAGAAAACAATAAAATTAAATATGAATATCATGATTTTTTGTCTCAAATATTATCACATGATTCTTTATTTTCAGGTGAATGTCTAATAAGTCTTCTTAAATTAGATAGATTTTAAAAAATAAAAAATATAAAAGTATGGACGGATAATGGAAATCATTTTAGATCATATGAATTTTTATATTACTTATTTAAAGAGGCACCTAAATATATTAAGGGTTCTATAAAATATAATTGTTTTGTTGAATGTCATGAAAAAAGCATTGTTGATGGTCACTTTGGCGTAATATCAAAAATTTTAAAGGAAAAAGAAAATGTACTTTATATTACCAACATTAGTGATCTAAAAAATATTTGTGAGAAAGAAGAAGAAAGAAAAGAATTATATAAATCAGTTCTATCAGGCTCAAATATTTCTCTAAAGTTATTCTTTTATATCTATGAAAGAAAAGTTAGGCCTATAAAAAGAGAGCTTGAAGTTAAAAATCTGTGCATTAATCTTCCATATTTGATGAAAGATGGGAAGTTATATACTTCACCTCTAACATTTGAAAGTTTCTCAGAATATTCTGAGATAACTTATCATTTGAAATCACGTGATGATACCAGAGAAACAAAAATATCAGAAGATGCTAGTGGTGCACTAGGGCAAGTTCATGAAGTAGGGCAGCTTACTAGAGGGTGTATTTTAAATAGAGTTATCAGTCTTTCAAAAACAACAACCTTTTTTTTCTGAAACAAACTAAGAATATTTATGATGAGCCAAAGATAGGGTAATAGCATTTATAGCTTTGGGGCTGCTATTACTCTCCCATGCAACTCATCATAAATATTTTTGGTTTGTGGTTTGTAGTTTGTAGTAGCACTTAAGATATTTTCAGTAATACTATAAGTTGCAATTTTCAATTCTAAAATTGATGACTTGTTTTTAAAAAAATCATCTAAGCCCAAGATCAATTAAAGTTTTGGGATTGATTGTATTTTAAGCTTTCTGAATAATTTGAATATGAATAATTTGATTAAGTTATAAAATAATAAATCTGGCGCCTAGGCATAACAAGAAAAATAATGACCCATATATTTAACTATATAAGTGTATAAGTATATGTGATTTAAAATAACAGTTTTAACTTGATAGATTTAAGATAATTAAAGTTCATTTTTTAAAAACTGTTCAAAGTTATAATAGACTTAATTTTATTTAAGATAAAAGGCTTTTGAGTTGTTTATTAAAATAAAGCTAAATAGTTATTTATACTTTAAAAATAGTTTACTAATTAAAACATCATACTTTAAGAGTTAATTAGCATATCTTATTCCAAATAATAATTTCATAAGCTTACATTCAAAGCCCCTTCAAGATATCAAATTGGTATTGGAATATAAAATCACAGCACCTTTCAAAAAGCTGAGATTAAGGGCTTTCTGATGATACTAGTTTGCGCAAGATTGAAGCACTATCTGCTGAGATATTGACAGTTAACCAGAATATAAAAAGGGGTAAATAAACAATGATATCAGACTTCAGAGGTGATACTGTAAATTCAGAACCTGAACGTAAAAATGCGGGATTGTCAAATTCTTGGTCCAAATTTCAAATCACTTTTGTGGGTAACTCAGCTGAGTGAAAAATAAAATATTAATAAAATCAACCATTTAGTTTTGACTTTTTTGATTTATTTAAATTTGCAAATTTAAAATCCCTAGAGCATATAACTCAACTAACAAAAGACAAAACACAGAACACAGAAAACAAATGTGGGATACATGAATCAGAAATGCAGGATTCCAATGTACAATTTGAGATTTCTTGTATGTCAAACAAATCATAGACATCATGTAAAAATTAAAAAATCTGAAATTTTAGGATTGTCAAATCCAAGAACCAAATTCAACTCATTTTTGATTTGAAATTTGGTTCTTGGATTTGACAATCCCAAAATTTCAGATTTGTTAATTTTTACATGATGTCTATGATTTGTTTGACATACAAGAAATCTCAAATTGTACATTGGAATCCTGCATTTCTGATTCATGTATCCCACATTTGTTTTCTGTATTTTGTCTTTTGTTAGTTGAGTTATATGCTCTAGGGATTTGAAATTTTCAAATTTAAATAAATCAAAAAAGTCAAATCAAATGGTTGATTTTATTAATGTTTTATTTTTCACTCAGCTGAGTTACCCACAAAAGTGATTTGAAATTTGGACCAAGAATTTGACAATCCCGCATTTTTATGTTCAGGTTCTGAATTTACAGTATTAAAAAATTAAGGAGCTCAGGTGGGGGTCAGTTGGGGATTTATGCCTGTAATGCAAAAGCTCAGCTAACATGGTATTTAAGAAGCTCAACTTTAAAGAAATTTGCTTTAAAATCCATACCTTTACTCCTCTCTGATAACTGCACATCTATTTCCAAGCAAGAACTTCCCAAACCAAGACAAGGAATACAACCTCTATCATTAAACAGCCTATCAAGTTTGCTCCTCAGATGAAAACCTTCTTCTCAATGGGAGCTTCTACTAAGAGAGAAAGAATCTATATGCTTAAGCAAACATTCCTTTTTACTTCTGGCAATGATCTTAACAGCTTTGTTGAGCATTTCTTATTAAAAATAGAGTTTGGAAAAAGTACCTTCTTACCTGTCATACAAAATTCCAAGACAGATGATTTCCTTAAAAACCTAAAGGAATTTATGTCATAATCTCCTGCCAAGCACCTTCCTTCCCCAAGAGCATTGGTTACATCAAGCTACAGCTTGAAAGAGCTTTGAGATTGTGGGTTTGAAATGACAAAAATGAGTATTTATATTCTAAAAAAATAAAATGCTAAAAAAGTATCATTAAATTCAAAAATAAAAAAGGAAAAACTGATTCAGTAAAGAAAGAAAACATAAAAAATATTTTAAAACATATATTAAAAATTCATTTCCAACCATCCAATTCACTAAAAAATCACCTGGATTGATTTTTGAAGAATTATAAAAATAATTGAGTAAATACTCAACTAAAATAAAATACTCATTATTAAAAACAAAAAAGAAATGTATGAAGATATGAAAATAAGTTAAAACATTTCTATTTCACTTTCCACTTTTTATAAGCTTATTCCTAATAACATAATTAAAAGCAAAAAAACAAACTGATATGTGTAATATCTGCAACTTGAAAAAATTATTATAAATGAAGAAAAAGAATTTGAGTATAAATAAGTTACCATTGCCTAAATCTATTAAAGAAAATTTGGAATCTATTTACCTACATGAAAAGTTTTATAAGCATCAAAATAAAGAATATATTAGTGATATAAATAATCTTGATGATAATTCATGTGTTATAGTAATAAACTATAAAGTTAATTTTAAAATAGGTGGGGTTCTATAGAGACAACTAATTGTTTTTATGAGAAAATACCTTTTTCTTTATTAGGATTTGCTTTTGCTTTTAAAGAAAATGAGAAAATCAAATATGAGTATCATGTATTTTTGTTGCAACTGAACCAATTATAGTTCAGTATTTGAATTGGGGAAGACAACAGTCCAATGGAAAGGAAAGGAATAATAAGAATAAGGTATTGTTTATTGTAGAATATTGTGATTAATATACTATATGGGGAAAGCCACATGGCCACAAGGGGGTGGCATGTTCCATGTAAGGATTGGAGCAAGAAATAACTTGTGCGGGGATCAGCAGGTTGAATTGGTAGCGCTCCTAATTAGGAGAAAGTGCCTGTAATTTGATATTGTCATCAGATTGGTTCATGTTGTTAGATACATCAAGGGGTGACTCATTGAGAGCCCCCTGTGTATTGTAAGATACATTGGCAGACAAGTCTAGAAACTTGGTTGCAACACCCCTCTTGTCTCCTGCTTGTTGTCAGACACCAGGATCAGAGGCTGTGGAAGATCTGGTAAGGTCCTCACAAACAACATTTGTGTGGGGATGGCATAGCAGGGGCGCAAGCAATTGTGATGAAGCATCTTGGTGTTTCCTTGGGCATCCTCAAGCTGATAGGTGTGATTGTCATAGACCACAGCTATCTTAAAGGGCCCTAGGTGGTTGGGTTCCAACTTGGCCAAATTGGTGTTGAGAGTGTAGACAGGGTCACCTATAGCGTACCTGGCTTCAAGGTGCTTTGTCCCTCCTTCAATTTGTTTGTGTTCAATCTTGTGGGCTTTGGCACACCATTGGTTTAGGGATGGAGTCGTCAACAAGGGGGCTTTCTGGGAACTGTAGATTGTAACCTCCCCTGTTCAACCCCTGTCAGACTGTCAGGCATTCCAAAGGCCAAAGCGCTGGGGATGAACCCAGTGTCTTGGTTGATTCTTGCTTGTAAAATAAGTAGGGTGATGGGAAAGTGTTCAGTCCATGTGGTATTGGGATGCTTCTGTGAGAGCTTGGCAATCAGTTGGACCAGTGATCCGTTTAATTTCTCTACATGCCCATTGGCTTGTAGATGGTAGGGGATGGTAACTATCTGTTGGAGGGCATTCTTGACACAGTCCGCCTTCATGACATGCCCAACTAGTTTGGGACCGCCATCTGTGATGAGACGTTTGGGTCGCCCAAAGCGGGCCACAATTTCCTTGCCAACAAAGCAGGTGATGGTGGTGGCGGTGTGAGTTGGTTGTTGCCCAGGCCACTGGCCAACAAGTGAATTAGTTAATGGCAGTTATGATGTACTTCTTTCCCAGTCTGTCTTCAGGGAGGGGCCCAACCACATCAAGGGCCCACTGTTTGAAGGGTTACATGGCCTTTATGGGCAGGACAGACTTGGGGGGTGCAGGTTTGGACATATTCTTTTTGCACAGCACACATGTTTTGAGGAGATCCAAGATATCTTGGCGCATACACGGCCATCAAACCTTTTGTTTCATGATCTCAAAGAGGTTGCGTCCTCCAATGTGACCCAAGGTGTGGTGATAATGCAATATTGTGTTGCCTTGTTGTGTGGTGGGGATGTAAGGCGTCTTCTCACCTGTCTCTGCCCAGCAGCAGACGTTGCCAGCATTGGTGGTGAACTGACTTTCATTGTCCTTCAGCTTAGAGATGGTTACTGAGTTAAGGCCTTTGTAACAGGTTGCTTCAGGACGGAGGTACAACATTGGTCAGTTGGGATCCAGGCCATCATCCCCGGTGATAGACGCTACATAGAGTTGTGAGAGGGCATCAGCTATGATGAGTTCCTTCCCAGGCTTTTACTCAATGCGCAGCTGGTAGGGGGGTAAACGCTTGACCCAGCTGCTTGGTGATGTGTCAAGTGGGACTGTGTGTTGAAGTACTGGAGTGACTTGTAATCTGTCAGGAAGTGGGGTGGAACAGTTGCCCCTTACAGGTAACAGCGCCATTTCTCAACGCAGTGCACAATTGCTGCTGATTCTTTATTGTGTATAGGGTAACATTGCTCTGAGTCAGTGAGCTTCTTGGACTTGTATGCCACGGGAAGGAAGGCGTCTTTGTCAGTTTCTACCTGTAGTACGCCCCCTATGACTCTGTCAGAGGTGTCAGTCTTGAGTTTGTACTGGCAGTTATGATTGGGGAACTTCAATACAGGTGCAGTTATAAGTCTCTGCTTCAACATATCAAAGGCTTGGTCTCTGGCAGGGGTCCAGTGAAAGCGCTGTTTAGTGTTCAGGAGCTTGGTGTGAGAGTACAATGAGTTCTCCACAATCAGGGATGAATTTACGCACGTAGGCAACCATGCCCAAGAAGGTACACACCTGACTGACATCAGTGGGAGGTGGCATGCTGGTGATTGCCTTGATTTTGGCAGGGTCAGGCTTTATCCATTGAGAAGAGATGGTGTGCCCAAGGAACAGCAGCTCTGACTTGAGAAACTTGCATTTGGACAGTTTAGCTTTTAGCTGATTTTTCCAAAGAGTGTCAAGGACAGCACAGAGGTGGTGGAGACATGTGATTTGATCTTTACTGAAGACAATAATGTCATCAAAATACACAACAACACATGTTCCAATCAATTCCTCAAATGCTTTATTCATTAACATGGCAAAGTTGAAAGGAAAGTTGGTCATTCCAAAGTTCATGACCTGATACTCAAATAACCTGTAGCATGTGCAGAAGGCGGTTTTTGCCTCATCCCCTGGTGCAATGCGGACCCAGTTGTACCCTGCAATGAGATTGATCTTACTGAAGACCTTTGCACCCGCAAGTGTATTAAACAGGTCATCAATAAACAGCAGGGGGTACTTGTTCTTAACAGTCACCTCATTTAAGGCGCAGTAATCTGTGACCAGGCAAAGGGACCCGTCCTTCTTGGCTACAAAGAAGACATTGGCCCCATATGGAGAGAACAAGAGGTGAATGAAGCCCTTGTCAAGCGCGTCCACAAGGTGCTGGCAGAGGGTTTCATCTTCCTTCAGTGTGAGACAGTATAATGGTTGTGCTTTGGGTAACAACCCTTGGAGTTGTACAGTGTGATGTATCTCCAAGGAAGGAGGTAGTTGTTCAAGTGTTTCACTGAAAAATGTCCATATACTCCTTGAGGAGTGTGGCAAGTGCTGGTGAAGGTAAGGTGGTCAAGGGAGGGGCCACAAATAGTTCAGTGCAGATAACTTTGACTGAGCATTGATTGAAGTCTAGTTCTCCCCCTTGAAATTGCACAAGCCTGTCTCTGTTATTCTGAAAAACATCATATTATGAAGTAGCTTGCTCAATTTGATAGGATAGATCTGAAAGCCCACCCCATTTCTATTGAGGGTGATAATGGATGTATCCCAGTTGTTGTAGGGACAATTGTGACAAAGCCAGTCAAGGCCAGTGATTACATTGTGGCTGAGCCCTGCCATTATTGGCCCAGAGAGCTTAACCTGGACATTCCCCATTCTCACAGAGAAGGGAACTGTCTTGTTGTAAATTCACTGCCACCTTTGGCCTTGGATTGAACCGTTTTTCCCCGCCACACCAAAAAAGGCCCAAAAAATACAGCCAAGCCACTTAACTCTCTAGGAGATCTAGCTCATACTGTTCAAGAGATTTGTTCTGGTCTACCCTACAGACCCCCTGGCTCTGGTTGTTCCCTCCTGGGAAGAAACATTAATTGATTTGGACTACTTACTAGCCTGGTGTTGCCCACTTTTAAAAACTATCAGATCCAACCAATTGTGTGTTGCCACATCAACACCCAAAAGCTCAAGTGAATTACAAGTCCCTGAAAGCACATCCAGCCAATCATGCAGTACCACAGAAATTAAGATGAAACCCTCCAGTCTCCCTGGCCCTGACCTGCAAAATTTCTCCCACACCCAATCAGATTCAAGCCCTGTAGCCATGTGACCCCTTTCCTTGCAGCACACTCCCTTTTACACAAGCAAGGGGACTTTCAGTCCCCTGCTTGTCTATTGTCCATTTTATTAAAAGTTTGGATTTGTTGCACTTAATTTTAATCATTTAATTGGACTGAAACTTAGTTTTGAGTCCCTATTATCTATAATATTAAAGTGTTAGTCTTTTCCTTGAATTTTACCTTATACCCTCCTGTTTCAAACCTGGTAACTCTTCTGGGACCCTCAGCAGAAGCTCAGGTGTATAGTTCTCTTATTTTTTTGATTTTGTTCACAAAAATAGCATTTGAATCTAAATTTCAGTTAAATTTCAATATAATATCTATTGTTACTTTGAATTTTTCTTTAAAATCCTTGTCTTTAAACCTGCTTTTTGTTCTCACACTATACAAGGCATCCAAGACCACAACCAAGCCCTTCATACCTATTCTGCTACTTCTTTTGGTCTCCTGCTTGTGGTTGCCCCTACTGAGCTTAATTATATTGCTTACAATTTCAAAAAATTCACCATTCTTCCCCAAATTTTGAGGAGAACACACCTATGATACTCCCAGTCATTAAATTTGTTGTATTTTCCTTGGCCCCTTTTTTGTTGCTCCTGTGGTTGACCTTGCCAGATATATGGTTAAAGTTCTCCTCATCTGTGCAGCTCATGGGTGAAGATCTTTCCAGCCTCTTGAGTCTCCTGGTGGTCTCCTTCTTTCTGGAGAGGCCATGGTGAAGAGCTTGACATGTGATGACCTGGATTTGGATAATGTTGACTATGCCTCTCCTGCTCCTATGGGCAAGGAGACATTAATTCCCTCCCTCCCCGACCTGGAGAAGAGTGACTCAGTGCCCTTACGCGCTCCTGTGATGTCTCCTCCTGCCCCCACCCATACGCCCTGGTTGCTCACTAGTTTGGCGCAGATGAGATTGAATACATACTTCCCTCAGCTGTCCCCTGTGTCCTCCCTGTGGTCCCCCCTTCAAGAAGCTGTTCCAGTTCTCCACTGGGCAGCATCCTGGTGGTTTTTTTTGCCAGGATGGGAGCCAAACTTAGTTAGTTTAGTCCCCCTTTCTCACACTTGTGAGTAATTGCTACTCTACGGGAGTAAGCTACTTGTACTGCCTTGAATCTTCTTGGCACGCGGTCTAACTGTTGAGAATCAGCAAACACCTGGTCAACAATAGTGTGGTCAGCCCTGGTGTCCACCAATAATTTGTAGGTACTCTCATGAAAACAGAAGGGATAAGCCAAGCAGGTTAATTTATTGAGAGAGTGGCTCGCTTGAAGGACAGGGTGATCATTATGGACCTGGAAGACGTCAAGGGTTTCAACTTTGTGTACACTGTAGTTGCAGGGATTCTTTGCAAGGAGGGATTGAGAGTGAGGGTCAAGTGGGGTTGTAGAACCTCTTGTAGCTACAACCCCCAGGCTTTTACCAGGTCCTCAATTTGGGCTATCTGGAGCCCCCCTTGCAGGGTTCTTTAGTCCCATTATCCTGCTGACAGGGCTGGCAGCAGCCTACTTGGTTGTGGGCACTGGCAGGCATTGCACAAGGTTGAGGTGGTGTGTCATTTGTGCAGCAGAAACCCATTGAGGCCTGATTGTTGGCCTCCACAATGGCTTTGTAGCAGTCATCAATGGAGGTGCAACAACTCATGGGGACCCACTTACAGATGTGGGGCTTGAGCCCATTGACTATCAGTGTCAGGAGCATGGTGTTCCCGTTGGTCACGGCTTTGGGGCGGCAGCAAGGTACTCAGGAACGGATCCAGTATGTTTAATAGCCAGGAGGAGAGTTCCCAATACAATGGGTGGCAAGGTTTCACTGTAACAGGACTTGGCAGCATCTTGGAATGCCGCCCAGGTAACATCAAGTTCCTGGCTGGCCCAGTTGGTGAACCACACTGCGGCGGGCCCTGTGAGGCAACCAGAAAAGGTGGCAACCCACATGGGCTCAGGAACCTGGCAGATGCAAAGGCGGGTTTCAGTAGACTGGAGCCAACTGACAATGTTGGCCCCCTTGACGCCACCAGCAAAAGATTCTAGCTGAAGATTGAGCATGCGCTGGGACAGATCTGACTGGGGCGGGGTGACGCTGGCGTCACACTGCCCAAGGTGGAGCCAATTGTATACGCTGGTGAGAACTAGTTGGTCTTGATAGATGATGTACCTGTCAGGGATGTCCCCCTTGGGGATTGGCAGGAAGGTCTCTTGTTAGGGAGTAGCCATACGGCCTGTACTCTGTCCTTTCTTGGGGGTAATTTTGTTTTAGGTAGGTTCTCAACCTACCGCTGCTACCACTGTTGCAACTGAACCAATGAGGATTCATTATTTGAATTGGGGAAGACAACAGTCCAATAGAAAGGAAAGGAATAATAAGAATAAGGTGTCGTTTATTGTAGAATATTATGATTAATATACTATATGGGGAAAGCCACAAGGGGGTAGCATAGTGTGGAGTTCCATATAGGGTTTAAAGCCGAGGAATAACTCGTGCGGGGATCAGCAGGTCAAATTGGCAATACTCCTAATTAGGATGAAGTACCCACCATTTGATATTGCCATCAGATTGGTTCATGTTGTTAGATACGTCAAGGGGTGGCTTATTGAGCGCCCCCTGTGTATTGTAAGATACATTGGCAAACAAGTCTGGAATCTTGGTTGTAACATTTTTATCTGAAATTTTATCTCATGACTCTTTGTTTTCAGGTCAGTGTTTGATAAGCCTGCTTAAAAAAGATAAATTTAAGAATATTAAAAATATATAAATTTGGACTGATAATGGAAACCATTTTAGATCCTATGAATTCTTATATTATCTTTTTAAAGAGGCACCTAGAATTATAAAATGAACAATTAAGTTTAATAGATCTGTAGAGTGTCATGGCAAAAGTATTGTTTGTGATCATTTTGGTGTTTTATCTAAAATATTTAAACAAAAGGAAAATGAAATGTATATAAAAAAATATAAATGATATCAAAATGGTTTTTGAGAGAGAGGAAGAAAGAAAGGGTTTATATTATTCACTTTTAAATCATTAAGATGTTTCCCAAAAAACCTTTTTTACATTTATGATAGAAAACCTAGGCCTAAAAAAGCTGGCTTGAAGTCAAAGCTTTTTATGTTAACCTTTCATATTTATTGAAAGATTGAAAGCTGTATGATTCATCTTTGACATTTGAGGATGTCAAGGGTTACTCCAAAATAAAAATATTGTGCAAAAATCTACACAGATGGCAGAGAAACAAAGTGATCTGATACTACTAAAGAATTAGTAGGACATGCTCATGAAGTTGGACGCATTCCAAAAACTTATATTTCACATAGGGTAAATAGTCTTTTAAATACAACAATTTTTTTTCTAAAAATAACTAAGAAACTAATTATATGAGCCAAAGATAGGGTAATAGCAATTATATCTTTGGGGCTGCTATTACTCTCCCATGCAACTCATATAATTGATTCTTGGCTTATTAAAATAGGAAAAAGGGGTTTAGCAAAAAATACAGGTAATAAAAATAAGATTTGTTTTTACTATTTATATATGTTACAATTTTAAAATTTTCTTCAGTAAACTGAGCATTATAATAATGTTCAAAAAACATAAGTTTATGACTTAAATAATAAAAAGAAGTTAAAAGGCTTTAAAATGCTTAAGCTGGCGCCTTGGCTTAATATAATAAATAATGACCTATATGAAGACATACATGCTAACGCTCCCAAAACCATCAAATTAGATGAGAATGGACCATAGTTGAACTTCTACAATGGTCTTCCCCACACACATTAGACTTCAGTTTTATATGACCCGCTGCAAGAACCTTGAAGAAGTATTCTTGGAAGGCAAACATGTGGCCCAAAAATATGACAATCTACATGCAACAAACAAGCGCAAAGAGAGTCCTTCAGCCAAGAAGGATCCTCAATCCAATAAGCAAGGCAACTGATCCAAAAACATCCATCCTCAAACTAGTAATCAAACTTCACAAGCCAATCAGGCAAGCATCAAAGATACCAACAAGGAGGGAAAAGCTCAGGGGAGTGCTTAGGCAAGCCGCCCTCCCCCAACCTACAAGACTCATACAAGGACCAGGACATGGATTCAATCACCATGATCCAAGTACCCTCCAGCAACCCTCTACTGTTTGCTGCCCAAAATAGAAATAAACTCCTCACTTATCCTTTCTGTTTTTTGCAGATATCAGGGCACAGCATATTTAACACTGGAGCAGATCAATCCCTTATTGACGAGAATTTTGCCAACCTTATGAAACTACCTACAACTAATAACAATGTAAAGATAGTTAGCATGGCAGACAACTGAAGCACCCCAGTTACTAAGGAGGAAAAATCTTTCTGGAAACAGATAGGGGATGTAAAAACTACTCTTGGTGGCCCCATCATCATGATACCTAAATATAGCGTAGTTTTTGGTTTAGATTGGATGAGAAAGACAAAACCTTACATTGACTGGGACAGTGCCATGCTTACCATACAACAAAGAGAATTACACCACCATGTATACCAATCTTACCTTGACACACTCATGATAGACCACATATTTGTAAAGATCAACAAAACAGAAGAAGGAAAGAACACTAGTAAAATTGACTAGAACACCTGTGCATATGAAATCATCCATTTCAAAAATGTGGAATTCTCACTCAAACAGGACCCAATAAGTAAACAATTTGTCCAATAATTCCCTTTGGTATTCCAGGAGAAACTACCAGGCTTAACACCTGATAGAGGTATCCAACATGAAAATGACTTAAAAGGAAGTGTACCTAAGGCCTGCCATATCTAACAATTGAAACCACAAGAAGACAAAACATTAAAAGAATACCTGTATCAAGCCCTAGCAAAAAAGGGGCTCATTCAATCATCACAGTATTCCTTTGGTGTACCAGTCTTCTTTGTGACCAAGAAAGATGGAAGCTTGTGCCTTGTCATCAATTTTTAGAGCACTCAATGAAGTCACAATTAAGAACAGGTATCCCTTGCCCCTGATTGACGACCTCTTTAACGCTTTAGGAGGATCACAGTTGTGATATAAGGCTGATTGACCACAAATGATCAGGCTAGTCATTGCACACAGATCTTTATCAGTTACACACTGTATTATCACTATTTTATCATTTAATTAAATGTAGTGAATATACACCGTATAATGTCTAATTTGTTATAATTTATATGGCAGTTATACTCCATGTAATTGCTAGCTTATTATAATAGATGCAATAATTATAAGCCGTATAATCATCAGTTTATTATAAATAATATATTGATTATATGCTGTATAATCACTAGTTTATTATAATTAATATAGCTATTATACACTGTATAAATGCTTGCCGCTATAGTTATTATCTTTGACTACATGCTGTATAATCATCAGATCATCAATTGTTTATCTCTTACCCCATCTTAATGGACGTTGTATCAACCCAGTCCCACCCATCCTGAAAGGCGTATATGATCATATCAAACAATTGATGTGTGAATGGCAAGGAAATACCAAGTTTGGATCAGCACTACATAGTTTATAATTGATTTCTTATTGGTTTGGGTCAGCATTACACAGTGGATAATTCATAAGTTGATATTGGATTGAGTCCACTATTATACGGTGTATAATCCTGTATTTGACCTGTTGCATTGATAAGCAGAAGGCTCACCAGCCAGAAAAGGATCACTGATTAATCCCTGGAAATGGAATACTGGAATTCTACCTTCCAATGTATGAGGAGAGAGCAGGGACCATTTCTAAGTGTCAACCAAGTACGGTGTAGTTTCATATTGCAATAATAGGCAGGTAAGGATATAGCCAATTGATAACTGCCAGTAGGCTAGCTCAAAGAGAGTCCAGGCTGTAGCTGAAGTGCCATGTACGCCTTGCTAAGGCCAGTAGCAGCACACATGCCAAGGACAGCCAACCAGGATAGGCACAGCCAGCAAAGATGGACCTATTGCAAAGTTAGCCACTTAGAACTGTCTGAAAGGACAAGAACAAGGGTTTTTGCAGTATATATTGATACAGATACTTGAAAGGATGATAACAAGTTCTTAGTTGCACCTGGATAGATTGCAACTGCTGGCTAGATTGTACTCCAGTTCCAATAAACATAATTATCTTCAAAGTTATATTCTATTGTAGCCTGTAGTGCTCTTGAATAGGATTAGGTAGAGTAAATTGGCAAGGCTAACATCTATCTGTATCTTTGAACATACCAGAAATAACCCAAGTTGCTCAACAACAGTTCTTTGCAAAGATTGGCTTAACAGTAGGATACTATCAAATCTATTTTAAGCCAGAAGACATTCCAAAGGCAGCATTCAGAACTAAATATGGATCATTTAAATGTGTAGTCCTTAACTTTGGTATGAAAAACGCCCCCAGTACCTTTGTGATCTTCAAAAAAAGTATTTAAACTTCACATCAGAAAAAAGGCCATAGTCTGCATCAACAACATAATCATATACAGCCCAACCGTAGAACAACCCTGGAAAGGCATTTGCCTAGTCCTCCACACCCTCAAAGATAACCAACTCATAGCCAAACCCTCAAAATGTTGCTTCTTCTCAGCAGAACTCCCATTTTTAGGACACATTATCAACAAGGCCAGAGTGAAACCAGACCCAGAAGATATATGAGCCATAACCAACATGTCAGCACCCAAAATAAAAGTTAGTTTTGTACATTCTTAGGCATGGTAGCCTATGTCAGAAGATTTGTCCCTGAATGGGGCGCCTTGACTGCTCCCTTACCCGCAATCATAGGCAAGACAATAAATTTTGTATGAACACCTCTACAAGATCAACATTTCCGCCAACTAAAAGAACAAATGGTCACCGCCCCCATCCTCCAATACCCAAACTTTGAAGAAATACAAGTTGAAAACCAATGCATCTGACTACGCCATAGGAGGAGTGCTCCATATCCAGACAACAGAAAAGGACTACATCCCTGTGGTGTATGAGTCAAGAAAGCTGTCCAACAGCAATCAAAGATTCCCCATACACAACAAGAAATTGGTGGCCATTGTACACTGCCTCCTGAAATGGCAATGTTACCTGGAAGGGGTACAAATATTCAAAGTGCTGATCAACCACAAGTCACTGATATTTCTCAAAACCCAACAACATCTATCAAGAAGACAAGCTGAATGGATGAGCCTTATACAGAGGTACCCCATGCAAATCAAATACAAGCCAGGCAAGGAAATACTTACTGCAGATGTCCTGTCAAGGCTATACAGTAAACATGCTCTATGAGCTGATGGGGACCCTGATTGGCCCATGTTGATCATGGGGAATCTCCAAGAAGGGTTCCCACCTGGTACACCAATGAACATCCAAGAGAAGGTCCTCAAGAACAAACACCTGTTCAAAAAATATACAGACCACCACATTAAATCCTTCCAAGTGGCGATACTGTCCCCTACATTCCGTCAACGCAAAAGATTGGCACCATCCTCCAATACCACATAGACTTGGGGCACACCCGTAGCAGGAACTTGCACAAAAATCTCAAGAAGCGCTACTGGTGGTCCAACATACTAGAAAATAACAGAGAGGTACTGGAGCAATGCAAAGTCTATGAAAAGTTCGCCCAAACTAAGGCACCACCCAAGTCAGTAGTACCTGTATTCATCACACAACCCTTCAAGGTATGGTTGTTGGATATTGTGGGACCAATGCCTGTCAAAAACAAGGGCAAGAAGTACATCATAACAGCTATCAACTATGCAACCAGATGGCCTTTAGCACAAGCTACAAAAGAACATAAAGGCAATGATGTGAGACAATTTATTGGCAAAGAGATCATAGCTAAGTTTGGCAAACCTGACCTCCTGATCACAGACAGATGAACTGAGATTAAAGCCATTGAAACCAATGTCTACCTTGCCAAGTCTGGAATCAAGCACACTGTTGCCAGCCCTTATTGCCCACAAGGAAATGGGAGAGTAGAAAGATTGAACAAGTCCCTTGTCAAGGCACTCAGCAAATTGTCTGCCAACAACCCATGACTTTGGGCTAACATGCTCCCAACAGCGCCAATGGTATGTCAAACACATTTCAATTCCAAGATGGTTAAAAGCAATCATGAACTTATCTACAGGAACAGACCTGCCATTGCCAGTACTAAGTTAGGGCCCTGATTACCTTTAACTAAGAAAATACCAGCTGGAAATGTGTCATGGATAGAGACATCTTGGTGGGCATCAATAGCCCCAAGAAAACTCACCAGAAAGGAGCTGCCAGTAAGAAGATGCATATGGAAACCTACACAGATCTGAACCAGCTATTAACAGGAAATGAGTGGTGGCCAAGCAGGTGCACCTCTAAACGGGACCTAAAGACCTGCTGGTCAAGGCCCAACCCCCAAAAGTCAGGTAGTTAAGTGTTTTTGGTCCAAAAATCAATCTGTGATGTCAAAAAATTTGAGTCACTTCTGAAGGGTTAGTTGTCAGAATTCCCCCTGCTGATGTCGGCATTCCCATCCCACTTATATGGGCTGGGTTGCAGCTCATGACTACCTTAGTAGTTGAATAAAACCCATATCACTTCTAAAGTTGTCAATTTTTATTTATTTCTGGTAAGTAAAACTCACAGAAATAGAATTCCTGTTTGTGTACGTCTCTGTGCGCACCATCCTGGCACATGGAGTTGGTTTAGTGCTATCTGCAGCCAGCACGCTGTTGTTCGCAGTTCCCCCACCCAAAATTGAGGAGTATGTTGAGCCAATTTGCCAAATCCTCCATTTGCTAAATCGGGTTTCCATTTATCAACCATTAGCTTTTGTAATTTTTTTCTCATCTTTATGGCTTGAATTTTGCCTGTACCTTTGCTTGGAGTTTACCACTTACAAATTTCGATGTTGAAAATTCTTTTTCTGCTCAAATTTTTCTACATTTGGATTTGCTTCCCCCATTTTCTCAATCTTTTGGAATTTCAAAGTTCCTCCACCATTACACAATAACCTGATGTACAACATTCTAGAAAGGACCAAGCAGACATGAAAAGAAAAGAGTTGAGAGAGAAGCAATCCTGCTATAACAGGAGCGCCTCCAATTTGGAGACAAGATCTGGGTTGTCAAACATGATCTGCATAAAATGAAACCAGGTCTGTGTGAACCAGGGGTTGTCATAGAGGTCAACCCCAACAATACCTACATCATCAAAGGGATTGGCGCTGGTACAGGCTTAAAAGGTATGCACCAAGATTGACTCTGCCTGTGCCAGGCAATAAATGTTTGGCTTGATTCCTAACTGCCTGCCCCCAATGCCAAACTGGATCAATACCAGAAACAACTCCCAGATAATATCAGGAAATTTCTTTAAGCTCTTCTTTCTAGTACACTAGAGGGAGATGATGCAACATCTATGATTACTTCTCTGGAAATCAGTTCTCTGAGAATTGATCCAACTATCAAATAATCGGTGGCACTCCTGCCACACCCCCATTTTGTATAGGGATCAAGCATTTTGAATCCTACGAGGGTACTGAATGATAAAGCTCACCTCATTCTTCCATCGTGATAGGTCCTTTTTAGCTGGTGGCTTCCCTTTCGTCTTCATTTTTTAAAAAGGGTATCAGGCTAGGCCCAATCCAATTTTTCTGCATTGGGATCCTTGGCGCCGCTATTTGATCTCAATTTATATATAGCCGTGAAGCGAAGAGTTGGAGCTTGGGTGTTTAGCCGGCCGCTGATTCCTAAACGCAGGTCTTGTTTAAGAATTTATTTGGTGAGCTTGATGCTTTTCGACAATGTCCGGTTGGGATAGGAATTCCCGTGGGGAATGTGGATACTAGGCAAGGATCATGTTGGTTGATAATTTGGCCGAGGCCCAGGGACCTTTGTTTCAGTACAAGTCTGGGTTAAGGCGAGATGCGGGTTTGGTAGGATTCCTTAGGTCTAATCATTCCTATACTAAGCTTCATGCATTTAAAGCGACCTCAGGTTTGGTTTCTAAGCCACTTTATTGAATCCGGATACCAGTTTCGGTTCGGTTCGGTTGATGGTTTTCTGAATGAAAAAAAATCAGGGGGTATTTTAGTTTAGGATTTATTGGAATAGAAATTATTAAGAGATTGCTACACCTATTGTTGGAAATAAAAACACGATCTTTGATGATGGATTGGTGCTTAAGCAAAACAAGATCAGCATCCTTTTTGCTTGTATTTAGATGCGATAATCCCTTGACCTTTGCCTTGGACGAGTGATCAAAACTGATGCAGTCATTACTTTAAATGGGATATGGCGAGATGCTTGTACCTCCTGAATCCAATGCAAACGATGGCTCGTGTTATGCTGAGTCATGCACTTTGGATTAATCAGGGGTCTAAAAATATATAAAAACTTTGGGTTTGCGTTGACAGCAAGTATGAACTACATTCCTGAGCATTTCAAGGCGTGCGACTCTTGCCGCACAAGAAAGGTAAAGTGTGTCCGCTCGAAGGATGGTCCGTGTGAGCCATGCCAGCGCCGTGGCCACACTTGCACATTTGACAAGATCCATTCACATAGCCACAAGCTCCCTTCGATCCAATCTCTACTCCGCGAACCAAGTGATGCTCGCCTAGATTCCCTTGCCCGCCTGTTGGATTATCGCGTTGCGTCCTGGAAACTGGAGCCAAGTGTCCCCTCTCTTGTCCTCGCCTTCTATCGCAAGGCAGGCCCAAACAACATCAAATTCCCCATCTCCTTGCTATTTGAACTTCTCCAGGAATCGCACATGCCAGACATTCTTCCCCTTATCCTGTCAGCCATGGATCACCACATGCGCCCCTCGCCCACCACCACTGCCAATGGCCAAAAAGCCATTGCTTTCCTGAATAGCAGAGATTCACGCCTCGTAATTGCTTCACTCTCCATATTTGATAATCCAAACAACTCTCTTTTGCAACCCAATCCCCTCCCACGCATGTACTCCCCCACCTCATCCGAAAAAAGCCTCCCCTTCAATTAAACAACTTAGATTACACGAACCCTCGTCACTATTAAGGATTTAAAAACAATAATAGATTTTTAAATAGTTTTACTAATTTCACAACCAGATACCATTGGCTAAGTTTCTAATCCTTCGTTTTGCGCTACGTCATAGCTTGCTTTAAAAATACATTGATTCACAATTTATTAGAGTTTGAATACATTAACTCCATAATTTGTTCTATCAGGCCAACCCACGTGTCAAGAGTGCATCCAATTAAAAATTTACAATTGTGTTTGACCACATAGTGAAAACCAAGCTTGGGAGCCTCAAGTCCCGAGTTGGACTGCACAATAAACCTTGGGTACGCTTTAAGCCATCGATGACTCGATTTGGAAGGTGATTTTGATTTGATGTGATACGTAGGGCTGCGTCGTCCCACCCCCGGACAAAACCCGGATTCTGTCCGAAGTTTCTGGAAATGTGGAAGGTAATATATTTTCTATTGGAAGCTGATTTTAAATCCGATCTTCCAGAATGCCGGAAAAAAGAAGATCTTTGTCCGGGGGTGGGACGACGCAGCCCTAGTGATACGCTAAAAATAGGTGGATCCCTGCACGGACCCAGAAGCTTGAGAATTCTTCCAAGCTGTTCTACGCGATCCTGCCGTTTCTGCCCGATCATATCTGACAACAGTTGTTAGTGGATCACAAATTAACACGGGGTTGGGTGTCATGGTTTATTATTGGTTAAACTAGCCTTAACTGCTACATGGCTTCAAGTAATAAGTTAGGCTGGGCAGCAGCATAGGGTTGGTAAGGAACATATAGTCAGACGTACATTATTATTAATAGACTTTACAGATCAATGGAAGATCATCCATAGAGCATAATGCATCAAAAGCTGCCACTCCAAGAGGTACTAGAGTGTAATTCTACCTGCCTTCCTACTGAGCCTTAGTGGATTCTGAGGGGAATCGGAGCTTGGTGAAATTAGCCCTTCTCCTATATAACTATTTTCCCTTTGAGTTAATGAAGAATCAAATAGTGAATAAATACATTTATTGTACATACTAGGCAGTTTGACATTAGTCCTGACTTAGTCTTAAGTAAAATCATAGCATGGAAGCACAAGTTAAGAATAATCAGAAAATCACTATCAAACAATCTATGATATTGGTACTCACTCTAAACATATCTGATCCAACCAATAGCCTTCAACTGTCACAGACATAGTTTTCCCGGGTGTGGCTAGGCCAAAGTGCTGCCACCTAGGAACCCCGCTCTGAAGCCCTGCCCGCTTGCAGTGATCGTAGATTTAAATCAAATGATTGATCACAAGTGGGTGGTGGCAAGAGAAATCAAGTCCAAGTGAGGCATGGATGCCCCACATTCAATTTCCCTAAAACCACTTGTTGGATTTCAATCCTGACCTCCTTGGAGGTCAGGCAACAGCTTACAGGACCACCATTGATGGTATCTGTAAGCTGAATAAATATCATGTACAAGGAGGCCACCTCATCAAGACGTACACAAGAGCTTTAAACAACAATCATTTTTAACAAACTACCTCAGTAGCTTGATATTTTCCTTTCAAATAAATATCTTGCCTCATGATTCCCTTATTTCAATATCTGCCCATCCAATTTATAATGACAAGATTATTAGACTCTGCTTTCTGACCATAGCAATCTTCTTTAAATCCTCCTCCTCCTGATGAAATGATCCCAGAAATTTTCAAAATTTAGTGTAAACCCATCTATGCAGCTGGTTCTCTGACTTTGAGTCAAACCAAAGTCTCCCTCTTGTACCTGTGCATAATAATATGCTGTACCTTTCCATGTTCTCTCTTTAAGGGCTACCACTTAAGAGTAAATCCACTGTAATGGTGGAGTTGCTGCAAAATTCTGAAGTGTTTACAAAATGCTGTATAAAATACCAAATGCTCAAAATAATTGAGAATGAGCAAAAGCTGTAAAGTTGAAATGTGCAGGCAAAGATCTCCTGGCATAGGCATGGGTAAGATGCAGCCTAAGAAAACCAAAACAGACAACAAGAGAATCAGAGATCAAGGAATGGTCACTGGACTTTGCAAGTAGATAAACTTGCAAATTGGTTCACCAATTTCCTCAATTTTGAGATCAGGAGCGGCAAAGAACAGCACAGAAGGCCACGAAATTGACACTACAGCCTGGGAGATATCTTGCGGCATGACCACAAGAAGAAGCTCCATATTCTGTGAATTCTGACAAACTGAACCCCCTAAACCTAGTAGTAAGTTGAGGTTTTATTGAACTACTGCAGTAGTTCCAGTAATTCTTTTGTGATATTAGGATTGGGAATAATGCTGATGTGGCAGGAAACTTTTTTCCACCAGGCCTCCAGGATTGACCAAAATTCCTGTGACGTCACAAATTGTTTTTGGGCCAAAACTACACCAAATTACCTTATTTTTTTGGGGTTGGGCCTTAAATGGCAGCTTTTTAGGTCCTGTTTGGAGGTGCACCTGCTGTCACAGTAATTTATATAATTCCAGGGATTATTCAGCCCAGTAGGAAAGCTTGGAAAGCTGGGAAAACTTTAACAAAACTGACTGATTTAACAGACTTAAATCAAACAGTTGATCAAAAATGGGTTACAGCTGCTCCAGTTTGCCAGTTGAATCCAATCCCCCCGTAAGGAGACATTGATAAATTGACGTAATTTAAGAGTCACCAGATATGAACTTATTAATCAGCATGGTCATCAGAAGTTGATCACTCAAGGGTTCTTTGCAACCTGGACTAGATACTCACTTGACAATGTGGAAGGAATAGGAGCCCAGGATCCAGGCGGTATTGCTTAGTCAATTTTTGATATATATTGAATAATTTTCACTGTTTCAACTCTTAAGAGTTGAGTCCTCCCAAAATTTTACTCAATAGAAAATCATATATTCCCTGGTCTAACTTTACTTTTGAAAATGCATCCTGTAGTTGGATTGTTATGCTACATCCCCTACAATTCAATCCTTGGTTGGATTATTACTGGAAGATAAGGGCCTGCTGCTGGTACTTTGTTATTGCCTCCGCCCAATGACAATCCCATGCCTGTCAATCTTGGAGCTGTTCCTACTTCTGTCAAAGCTGAAACTCATGTGATATCTCAATGTCCTGAATTTTATGCTGAAGACAATCTGATTCTCTTACAGGCCATTTATCTAGGGCTTTTCTGGTTGGGGTTAATTATTTTACTTAACCCTAGTATCTCATTTGGAAATTTCACAAAACAGTATCTGAAGCTGTGTTGGTGGTTAATCATCAACTCTATGTGGATTTGGTGGATGATTCCCCACCACATGGAGACAGCTTCTTATTATCTGATAATTTTCATCACATTACTCAACTCTTCTACGTCTGAGTTTTTTGAAGCAGTTTGTCATGAGTTTGTGTTTATTTTCTCCTGCTCTGTCAGGGCCCAGATTGCCCTGGACAGTCAGCTGGCCTCCTTAGAGTTGATTAAACATGCAGTGTGGAAATCCCCACAAAGCACTTCCCAGGGCAAAATACCCCCCTTTTGACTAGCAAATGGCCCAGGATTTGAGAGGCACATGAGCCTCAAATCCCTGGCATCAAGCCTGTTATCAAATTTGGGTCACCTACTTATCGGGAAATGGCACATTGGGAGCGCAACCGTTTGATCACGTGATCGGACAATCAATTCATTGTGGGAGCTAAAAATAACTGTAGCAACTCACCATGCTGCAAATTTCAAAAGGTTCATGTTATAGCAGCCAATGAGATCTCACCCTCTTGGCCAAGCACACAAATTCCAGGTAAAATTGTAAATCCAACTCCAAATGATGCCATCAGTTCTCTGGTGGCACAAAAGGCCACAGAATCTTCAGTAAGTATAAGTAGTGAGGGGGAGAAGCCCTCCTCACTGTTGACATCTTAATAAAGCGAGTTTATGCCTAGAAATTATTATTTTATTGCAGGAATTGTCTATTTTTGCTCAAATTTAATTATTCTCTTTGCATCCATTTGTGAATCCACTACTCAATACCAACTTGCATACCCATATCCACCCGGTCATATTCCTGTTGTCCTTGCCAAACCGCCCGCGCCCTTGACCTGGAGTATTTCCATCCCCATCACCTGGATCTGCCACCAGTAATGAAGGATATTCCAACTGCTCCTCCTCTCCCTGACGCGCCTCCCACCCAGGACTTTAGCAAGCTGGGGTTTGTCTAAATCACAGTATTGGGGCTGGCCAACCAAGTCGTGCCCCATACTGGGAGTTGGTGCCCCCTAGCCACTGCTCTAAACTACCTGGTCCGCATAGCGCCTATTGTGTACATGGCCTTTCAGGCCCAGCCTGCTTTCCCTGTGGGAGTCCAGCCGGACCCTGGTATGGGTTGTGACATGCTCGTTGAGATATCTGAGTTGACCATGTTTATTTGCATCAGTTCTTTTCCAAGTTTTTGGTTTGGACTTTTATTTAATTTGTGGTTTTCATCTCTGGTTGCAGTTGTTGAGACTGGACCATCTGTTTCCTATTTCTGCCGCGCCATGTTATTTTGGTGTCCAGATTATTTCCCTGCTCCACCCCCTGATGAAATTTTGCCTGAAGTTTTGTCAGCCTTATCAATCTATTCCGGCTCAAGCCTTAGTCACAAATTGCAAGTTTACCACGTGATGAAAAAGGTTCCAGAGGATACTCATGGATGTTGTTGTCTGCGGTGGAGCGCAATCTACATGTTTTAACTGAAAGTGCATCTCTGTATCCTTTGTTAAAAGACTTGTGTGTATCTATTGAAGAGCTCAAAGTTTATTGTAAATTTTATGCCTTCTAACAGGGTACTAATCTGCTCTCAATATTCTTTTATCAGTTTCTTGCCTACTGCCATCTAATTGATGTTCCTGAGGTGAATAAACTATCAGCGTTGTGGTTAGCAGTTGACCAGACTGCCCAGGATCTGGCAGTTTGGGATTCCCTAATAACCACTAGTGAGGCCCTGATAAGCCAAATTCTTTCTCTGGTCTCAAATCTTTTGACTTCCACTTAAATTATTATGGAAATTGAAGCCAAAACTGTGGTTTGCTCCTGGTTTTCTGGTAATTATTCTGTGGTGGCTTCATCTAGTCAGAGTTTTGATTGCTCTCCTTGCATTTCTTCTCAGTTGCAATTGGCTATCTTGAACAAACCTTCTGAGGTAAACAAAGTGCCAGTGGTGGCACCCACTGAGATTTCATTGGTTATGCACCAACATTTTGTGCCTGAACAGCCTTTGGTAGTTGAGTATGAAGAGTCACCTCTTGTTCCCATTGATTGTGATTGTCCTGTCCTCCCTGAAGCTGTCCAAGAAATGATTGAGCGTTATTTTCAGGAGCACCCTGCCTCCTTAGCTGCCGTCTGTACCACTGAGGAGAAGCAAGTTCCTACTGAGGTTGCATTGGTTGCAGCAAACAAATCTACTTTCTGATTACTTCTTGTTTTATGGTAGTGTTGTAACTGTGCTGTTTTAGCAGAGTTACAAGGGAAAAATATTTAGAAACTAGATAATATTCTTTATTGATAGATAATTATTATATATTAGTGTGATTCATGGATAACTGGAACATGATGTTATTGATCCCACAGTGAGATGATGAAGGAGGTGGCTTGATCCTGGTAATGAGTCAAGCACCAAAATTAGGTATCCACCGTAAAGGATCATCATTTGTTCATATTGGATTTGGAAATTCAAGTCAACTTCCTAGTCTGGCTTCAAGTGACAGGATAATCAGATTGTGGGGTGCAAACCTGCTTACTTGGAACCTGGCTGGCAGGTTGAGCCTGCTGTTTTGACACCCCTCAGCTGAAGGTTAGCCTCCTCTGGGGGCAGGTTGTCAGGGAAGTTGTCGGGAGCCTGGGCGCCATACTGGACTACCTGTTGTTCTGTGGCGGTAGGACAGTCTCACATTGTTTCTGTCTTGCCTTGCAGGGTCTCAGGTAATAATGATGGAGGACCTTGTCTTATTTACGTTTTCCAAGTCCCTGCATAAGGTAAGTGTTGTTTTTGTTTACCTTTAGGATAATGGCTGGGCCTACTTTCTCTGGTTATAATTTACTTTTGTCTATTTTAATGACCCAAACTTTGTCACCAACCTTGTGTATGTTTTGGATGGGGACAAATGTCTTTTGTAGACACTTGTTTTCTCTCTCAGTTTGATCACCATTGGCCTCTAAGACCTGGGGATCTGAATGAGGGGGGACCTTGCTTGGAATTTCCAGCTTAGGTCCTGATAATACTTGGATGATATTGGGCTGTGTGCCATATACTAACTCAAAGGGACTTTTCCTGGTGGATCTTTTCACACAGTCCAGCATACAAGCAATGCAGTTGATAGCTGCTTGTAACATTCCTCAGGTCTCCTGGCAGTGAGTTAAGCCAAGGCTTGCATGAGGCTACCTTTTAGCCGCTTCACACATCCATTTGCTGAGGATGGTAAGGGGTTGTCACTGTGTGCTTGACCCCATTATTGGGGCAACCTCCAGAATTAACTCATACAGAATGGAACATCCTCTATGTCAACAATTTCAAAAATTGTTTTTGCTTTACCTTTTATAATTTTAATTAAAAGCTCAAAAAAAACCAAACATTGCTTCTATTATCAGTGTCAATTATTTAATCCAGAAAAAAATAATCTTTAATATTGAAAATAAGAAAAATATTTTTGAGAATTGTTGACATGGAGGATGTTACATTCTGTATGAGTTAATTTTGGAGGTTGCCCATTATTGGTGAGGTATACATTGGTGTCTTCAGAGGTCAACTCTTTGCCTCTGTTGGTTATCAGGAGTTCTGGCTTTCCAAACTTGCGGATGATTTCTTTCCCTATGAACTACCGCACGTCATTGCCTGTATGTGTCTTTACTGCTTGTGCCACTGGCCATTGTGTGGAAAAGTCTATTGCAGCAATGTTGTACTTCTTCTCATTATGTTTTCCTGGCATGGGGCTCAAAATGTCTAGGGCCCACATCTTGAAGGGCAGTTGCGTGCAGATAGGTAGTACTGACTTAGGTGGGGTTTTGCTTCTTGCAAATTTCTCACATACTTTGCATTGGTCTAAGACTTCCTGAACGTCTTGGTACAAGATTGGCCACCATTCTTTGTTTTTAAGGAATTTGTAGAGGCTGCAGCTTTTTGTGTGCCCTAGGTCTCTATGGTAATGTAGGATGGTGTCAACTTGCTGATGTGAGGCAACATAAGGGATGGTGGTTCCATCGGACATTTTTGATGTAGGGTTCCATACACGTCTGCAAATAAGTGCTTGTTCTTAATGACTGTTTCCTTTGTTATGTCTGTGGTGTAAGGGGGAAGCCTTCATCCTTTATCCAAAGTACCAAGAGGGGCCAGTCTGGGTCAAGCCTATTCTCCCCTCTTGTGGCTTGGACGTACAGGCATGAGAGTGTGTCTGCCATAGCAAGTTCTGGACCAGGCTTGTACTGTATGAGCATATTGAATCTCTCCAGGAGTTCCATCCAGCGGGCCTGACAGCAGGATAGATTTTCTTGCGCTTTGAAATATATGAGCGGCTTGTGGTTGGTCAACGCTGTGAATTCTTCCTGTTGTTCTAGATAACAACGCTATTTGACTAGGCAGTGTACAATTGCCAACAACGCTTTGTCATGTATAGGGTATTAACACTTGCTGCCTGTCAGTTTCTGTGATTTGTGACTACAGGCAGGAAGTCACTGTTATTGTTTTTGGTTTGTAGTAATCCCCCAATGGATGCGTCTGAGGCGTCTGTTTCCATTTGGTACTCCCCATTACGTTTGGGGGTACTGTAGGATAGGTGCTGATGTGAGTTTTCCTTGAGACGCCTAAAGCAAAGGTTTTGTTAGGGGGGGTCCATATAAACTTGGATTTGGTGCCACTTATGGCAGATAGGGGTGCAGTCAGGACACCACAATCAGGTATAAAACGGCGTACATAGGCAACCATTCCTAAGAATGTGCAAAGTTCTGACTTGTCTTTTGGCAGTGGCATTTTGCAGATGGCTTGGATCTTCTGACTGTTGGGTTTGATGCCGTCTTTTGAGACTATGTGTCTTAGGAAGGGCAGCTGCTCACAGAAGAACTGGCATTTGGAGGGCTTGGCTAGCAGCTTGTGTTGTGCCAGGGTAGAAAAGACTGCCTCCAGGTCCTTGTGGTGCTGTTCTACTGAGGGGCTACAGAAATAATGTTGTCCAGGTAGACTAAGGCGTGCTTGCCTATGTGAGTGGCAAACACCCTGTTCATGAAGGTTACAAAGGTTGACAGGGCGTTTGTCATATCAAAATTGGCACCACACACTTGTATGAGCCATACTTAGAGCAGAAGGCCATTTTGGAGATATCTTCCTCTTTGATACAGATCTGATTATAGCCTGTAGTTAGGTCAATCTTGGAGAAGACTGTGGCGCTGCCCAGGGCATTGAAGAGGTTGTCAATGAGCGGCAGTAGGTAAAATTTTTTGATGGTGATAAGAAGCGCCTTTTGGGGAAGCTTCAAATATGGAATTAAGAAAGAAAAGAAGTATATTTTATTGGATAATACTTTAGACTTATATAGACTTGACTGTGGCAGGGATTTAGTTGGATTGACCCTAGGGGTTGGTCATGTGCTAGATGGGTTTGCGCCGCTGGATACTTGGACGGTCAGATGATATTGCTTGGTTACCATTCTTGGTATGTCAAATGGTATATTAGAAGGGGACTAAATTGGGCAATGACTGGATGTTAAGTAGGTTGGCGGTAGCCAGAATGCTTGTACATCCAGACCCTTGACACCCCCCTTAAGGGGTTACTCTGGTGCATCAGGAGGGGGCTTTGTCTTAACGGCTGCTGCCTGATGCTCCTGGAGCTGTTTGCTAGTTGGAACCAGTCTGGTCAAGTGTTCTCCTTTACTGAGGTGGAGACAGGTTCTGTGGTATTTCTTGATAATTGGGTTTTTGGCACTTTGTATTTTTACTAGGTAAGTGTTGTGCTCTGGTCTGTATTTGATGACTCTTCCTGGTCCCCTGTATACTGAGTCTAGTTTCTTTCTGTTGCCAGCTAGAATCCAGACAGGGGAGTTGATGGGAAGTGGTTTCTCTGTGGAGGTTACCTTTTGTGTCTTGAGCCTCTTCATTTCAGCTATTTTTGCTTTGAGGCGGATGTGTTGTAGGTTTGGTGCTTGCTCTACTGTGGGAGGTTTCTCCGGGGGATCTTTATGTAGGGCTGTTTGTTGCTGGTGATATTTCCGGTGTGTACCCGTAGGTTAACTCAAACAGTGAATAGCCTGTCCCTTGGTTGGTGCGGACTTGGGATACTAATAATGCATGTTTCACGTATAGTGGCCATGTGTCTTTGGCTTTGCCATCCATTTTTTTCTCTAGGGTCCTGATAAGGCTGCTGTTTAGGCGTTCCACTCTACCGTTAGCCTGTGACCTGTATGGAGAGGTTGTGGAGTGTTAAATGTTTTTGGATTTCAAGTTGTCATTAACTATGTGGCCTGATAACTCTGTTGCTCCATCAGTTATGATGTAGTCTGGATTGCCATAGTTGGCTATGATTGCTTTGTTAATGAAACAGTTGATGGTTTCTTCTTTGTGGTCCTTTGTTGCCCAGAAGATGGGCCAGCGTGTGGCAAAGTCAATAGCTATAATTAAGAAACGTTGGTTTGTCTTTGTTTCTGGAAAGGGCCCCACTACGTCTAGCCCCCAAACCTTAAATGGTTCAGGGTCTGGTACTGGGTTGACCGTTGGCTGAGGAGCCTTTGTACTGGTGTATTTCTCGCACACTGTGCACTTTTTCAGAACATAAACTATATCCTGCTTGAGGTTAGGCCACCATACTATCTCTTTTAGTGTGAGGTATAGGTTGTTAGCCTTTGTATGGCCTAGCAGGTGGGGATGTCTTAGTATGGTGTCAACTCTTTGTGCAAGTGGGATGTACAGAATATGTTTGTCATTAATAATTCAGTATACTGTGCCATTTGATACATGGAAGTACTTTTTGTTTCTTACTAATGTGTTGTGGGTCAGTTTATGTGCTGAGGGGTCTTTCCCTTTGGTTTTATACTCAGTGTTGTACAGGTTTGGCCAGTCAGGGTCCAGGTGGTCAGGGTGGTCCTCTCTAGGCTGACATAGTCTAGAGAGAGCATCAGCTGTGACCAGCTCTGCCCCCTTTTTGTACTGGATGTCCAGGTTAAGCTGTTCCAGCAAGGACATCCATTTGGCTTGCTGCCGTGCAAGTGCGTTCTGAGTTTTGAAATAGATTAAGGATTTATGGTCAGTTAGTATTCAGACGTTTAAATGTTCTTCCAAGTAACATCTCCATTTCTTGCAAGCGTGGTATATTACTAGCAATTCCTTATTGTGAATTGGGTATCTCTGCTCAGTATTAGTTAGTTTTCTGCCTTTGTAACATACTGGCAGGAAGTCTTGCTGCCCTGGCTGGCAGATGCTCAGGACTGCGCCAATGGGGGTGTTGAAACATCTTTGATTACTCCCTCTTGGGGAATTAATGCCCTGAGTAAATCACCAAGCGGCTCATCGAGTGGTTCACCGCCCAGTCAATAAACTGGTGGCACCATTATCAGTTAACCATCTATGACGGGGATCACTCAATCCAGGTCCTAAATGGAACACAACTTGATTAAGCCTCGTGGCTCAAGAGGAACATTACTCAGATAAGCCCCATGACCTCCATGGCGTACATGGACAACATGTGGCTTGTCATGATACTATATATTAGCCTATATTCATATTCAATAAAGTATCATTCTCTTCTTAATCTTCCCCTTTATTTTGTTTATTATACTTCCCAGAAGTATAAACTTGACAGTGGTAGCACAGGTAGGTTATCCATACCTACCTAACTCAAAGGAAAAATTCCTCCCAAGAAAAGAACCCAAGCAATGTCACTCCCTAACGGTTAGAGAGATTACAAAGTAGGACAAGACGTCCCCCCAGGACTTGTCATCTACAATAATCTCCTTGTACTATTGACCAGTACAACACTCTCAAAACCCACAGACTGTTCCCTATCATGCCAGCCACAACAGCGCCTACGCAACCTGAGATACCCAATATTGTGTTTCAGCGCTTACATACCGCTGAGATTGGCGCCTTTGCAGGACTACACTGTGAGAACGCCTCTCTTTGGATCAACAGCACCAAGAGCAAGTTTGAACAAGTGGAGTACCCCCAAAGACTCTGGCTTAGCGAAATTGCCCTCTGTGTCACAGGGACTGCCTTGCGTTTTGTTACCAAATGGCTAGCTCAACATCCTGACCAGAAGGAAAACTGGGAAATGTTCAAAGCCGCATTCCTCAAAAAGATCTCCATGAAGGATTCAGACGTGGTGATTTTGACCAAACTCTGAACCTTCAAAATGACAGGAACCATCAAGGAATACATCACCACATACAAAGGACTACATGACCGTGCGCCCAACACCATCAACTTTGATGAACCTGGACCACACCTGGACTTCTACAATGGCCTTCCTACACATATTAGACATCAGTTTGACATGACCTGCTGCAAGAACCCTGAGGATGTATTCCTAGAAGGAAAACGTGCAGCTCAGAAGTCTGACAATCTACACAACTCCAACAAACATAAGGAAAACCTCACAGTTAAGAGAGAGCCTTGCGCCAATAAGAAAAACAACCAAGCCAACAGTACCCAACCTTGAAACAGGAATCACACTGCACAAGCCAACCAGGCTAGAATCAAAGATACCAACCAGGAGTGAAAAGCTCAGGGGAGTGCTTAGGCAAGCCGCCCTCCCCCTCTTCACAAGACTTGTACAGAGAACAAGACGTGGACTCAATCACCATGATCCAGGTTCCCTCCACCAACCCTCTACTGTTTGCCGCCCAATCTGGAAATAAACTCCTTACCTATCCTTTTTGTTTTTGAAGATACCAGGGCACAGCACTATTTGACACTGGAGCCAACCAATTGCTCATTAACAAGAGTTTTGCAGACCTCATGAAGTTACCTACCATTCAAAGTAACATCAAGAGAGTCATCATGGCGGACAACCACAGCACACCAGTTACCCACAAGACCAGACCTTTCTGGGCCCAAATTGGAGGTGTCCAAACAACAATTAGCAGCCCCATCATTCCAATTCCCAAATACAATATCATACTTGGATTAGATTGGATGTGAAAGACAAAGCCTCACATTGACTGGGACAGTGCCACCCTCACTATCCAGCAAGGAGAAGTCAACCATCACATGTAACCAACACATCTTGACACCCTCATGAGGGACCACATATTTGTAAAGATCATGAAAATGGAGAAAGAAACTGACATCAGCAAAATCAATTGGAGCACATGTACATATGAAGTCATCCACTTCAAAAACACAGAATTTCAACACAAACAGAACCCAATCAGAGATCAGCTAGTCAATGAGTTTCCCTCTGTATTCCAAGAATCACTACCCAGGATGCCCCTGATTAGGGTATACAACATGAGATCAACCTAAAAGGTAGCGTGCCTAAGGTGCAACCCATCTACTGCCTCACACCACAAGAAGACAACACTCTGAAAGCCTACCTTGACAAAGCACTTGAGAAAGGCCTCATCAGACCTTCAAAGTCACCCTTTGGTGCCGCTGTCTTCTTTATGGCAAAGAAAGATGGAGGCCTCCTCCTAGTCACAGACTACAGGGCCCTCAACAAAGTCACAATAAAGAACAGGTATCCCCTGCCCCTAATTGATGACTTTTTTGATGCCCTGGGGGGTCCCAAATCCTCACAAAAATTGATTTGACAGCAGAATATCACCAAAATTGTGTGAAACCTGAAGACATTCCAAAGACCACATTTCTGACTAAATATGGATCCTTTGAATGTGTTGTCCTCAATTTTGGCATGAAAAACGCTCCCAGTACCTTTGTAACTTTCATGAATGAAGTATTCAAGGAACACATTGGGAAAGAGCAATCATCTACCTGGACGACATCATCATCTATAGTCCTAACCTGCAACAACACTGGGAAGACGTCCACACAGTCCTCTGTACCCTACAAGAAAACTAACTAATTGCCAAATCTTCCAAATGTGAGTTCTTCTTGACTGAACTCCCCTTCCTTGATCATATCATTAGCAAGGACAGTATTAAGCCCAATCCAGACAAAATACGCACTATAACAGAGATACCAGCCCCAAGGAACAAGAGCAAGCTCCGCACTTTCCTTAGAATGGTAGCATATGTACACAGGTTCATCCCTGATTGGGGCGCCCTAACAGCTTCCTTATCAGCCATCACTGGAAAAACAACCAAGTTCATCTGGACACCTTTACAAGATCAAAATTTCTGCCAGCTGAAAGAGCACATGGTTACCGCCCCCATCCTACAATACCCAAACCGCAAGGGTATCTATGAGCTAGAAACCAACACCTCTGATTATGCCATAGAAGGAGTCCTCCGTATCCAAACGGCCCAGAAAGACTTCCTCCCCGTGGCATATGAATCCAGGAAGCTATCAGACAGCAAGCAAAGATATCCTATACACAATAAGGAATTGGTTGCCATCATACACTGCCTCATGAAATGGCAATGTTATCTAGAAGGAGCCCAGAAGTTCAAAGTACTCACTGACCACAAGTTGTTGATATTCTTTAAAACACAACAACACCTGTCAAGAAGACAAGCCAAATGGATGAGTATCATACAGAGATACCCCATGCAAATTGAATACAAGCCAGGCAGAGAGATGTTTACTGCAGACGCCCTATCAAGGCTATACAATAAACACATCCTCTTCACTGATGGCAACCCCAACTGGCCCATGTTAATCATGGGGAATCTCCAAGAAGGGTTCCCACCTGGAACACCAATGGACATCCAAGAGAAAAGTCTTCAAGAACAAACATCTGTTCAAAAACGTATATGGTACCCTCCACCAAATCCTTCCAAATGGTGACACTATACCCTATGTTCTGTCAACACTGTTGTGTTTGGCTCCAGGGGATGACATCCTGGAGGACACAGCGGGAAATCTTTATTACAAAAGATTTGAGGTTCAAAGCTAGCCTTGGGTTAGCCTTCAGGGAAAAATTAAGGGCACATACCTTAATTTCCTGGAAAACAAGATGTAAAAGTCCTTTTGGCTGAAAGGACAGGAAAAACTTGAAGATTATAAAAGCCAACGCAAATGTGGATAAACTTGTCTTTATTAGGAGTAATGATTCTACTTTAAATAGTTGACAAGAGGCGGTGATCACTCAATAGGAAGACAGAGTGGCTGAGGGGGTCACGCTGGGATGAGGTCATACCAGGATCAACCACAGACAGGTACAATAATCCAGAATGGGTGGATATTGAACCAGACCCATTTGCAGAAGGCAAGAAATTCCCAAACTCAAAGGCAAAACCAGTCAAATCTTTGCAACTATCAATATTCAAAGGGCAAATTGAAATAGCATTAATAGCGCAATTTACAACATCTCCCCCCTCAAGATTGGACGGAGGAAGTTGATACTTGCAAAGGAATTTGGAGTGGACGTGGGCAAAGGGACAGCCAGATGATAGTAGCTTCACAGTGTACTCAATGCCCTTCTTGAAGGTAACCTCACAGGGCCCAACCCAGAGGGAATCCAGCTTGTGGGCTCTACCAACTGTACAATTCTGTTAGTAGAGAACTAGATTGCCTACTTTGTATTTGGGGAGGGGGGCTCTAGCAGCATTGGATGGAGAGAGGTCCAAAGCCTTAACCTTATAAGCAGTGGAGTAGGCGGTTGCCTGGATGTCAATGATACGGTTGGTTAGGTCTTTCACATGGGTTTCAGGATTTGCAGATGTATCAAACTCAATCAAAGGGGGTCCCAAGATTGAGGGGGTAGTGGCCTCTTGTCCATAAAGCATGGCAAAAGGGGATTGTCCAGTCACCCAGTGTCTACTAAGACAGTAGGCAAAGAGGGCGGCAAGGAGGAACATGTCCCAATTAGCAGCGTCAGAGAGCATGAGTTTTCTCATGATGGATACTAGGATGGAGTTTGCTTGTTTGACAGTTCCATTGGTGGAGGGATTATATGGCGCAGAGAAAAACTGGTGAGTCCACATAGCTTTGACATTAGAGGTGATGAGGCAAGCATTAAAGTTGGTACCATTGTCAGAGAGCAGGACTTGAGGGCAGCCATGTCAATAAAAAATCTCTTGTAGCAAAAAAGTAGCCGTGGTCCTAGCTGTTATATCTTTGGTTGCTATGGCTTCAACCCATTTGCTAAAATGGTTGATGGCAACTAAGATAAACCAATATCCTGACCTAGACCGGGGGAAGGGCCCCACAGCATTGATACTCACTGTATGGAAGGCATGCTTTGGAGGGATGAGTTGAAACTGATGTTGAGACAGACGAGGATGTTGGAGCTGACAGGAATGGCAGGAAGCAAGGACATCAGGGATAAAAAGGCACATATTTTCCCAGTAGAATTTTTTGCACTAACAGTCATGAGTCTTGGCTATGCCTCCATGGCCAGTGTCAATGTGAGCTTGGAGGATGATGGCTATCCTCATTCTAGGGCAAACATAGGGTAGGTAGGCATTGTTAACCTTTTTGAAGAGCTGCCTATCACAAATTATAGTGTCCTTTGGATAGGGTCTGTAGAGCCAAGTGGATGTCTTCTGGCTCAGTGGTCCAAGAGTCAGAATACACTATTAGTTTTTATAATCAATCAGCATCAGCGGGGTGGATAGCTAGGATTGGCATTCTTGACAGGCCATCAGCGTTCTGATGTTGGGCCCCAGGACGGTGTATCACAGTGAAATCATACCCTTGTAAACGCAGAGCCCAACACGCTAATTGACCTTCAGGTTCCTTTAGCTGTTGTAGCCATTTGAGGGAGGAGTGATTGGTGACTACCGTGAAGTGGGTTCCATAGATGTAATGCCAAAACTGTTTCACTGCATGCAGCACCGCCAGACATTCCTTCTTGGTGACACTGTAATTCTTCTCGTGCTTGTTGAGGACTCTTGATGAGTAGGCTACAGGTCAATCTACACCTTCATTGTTGAGTTGGGCAAGGATAGCACCCACAGCTACTCCACTAGCGTTGGTATACAAGATAAACTCTTTATCATAATCAGGATAGACTAAGACAGGAGCCTCCTTGAGCTTGGCCTTCAGGGCCGCAAATGCTTGTTGTTGGCTGTCAGTCCATTCAAAGGGGACGTTGCAAAGCAGTTGGACGAGGGGTTTGCTCAGTTCAGCAAAGTCAGGGATGAACTGTCATTAGTAGCCCATCATACCAAGGAATACTTGAATCTCTCAAAGATTTGTGGGAGATAGCATCTTGTTGATGGCTTCCACCTTATTATTCATGGGGCAGGTTCCAGTTTGAGTGACTTCATGTCCTAGGAACTCAAGGGATTCCTTGAAGAAGGAGCACTTGGAGGGTTTGAGTTTCAAGCCAGCTTCTTGAATCTTGACAAAGACAGCCTTGAGGTGTTCCAAGTGGTCAGTAAAGGTAGCGCTGAATACAGTGATATCATCAAGGTACACGAGGACACAAGTGAGCTTTAGGTCTTGTAAGATGGAGTCCATAGCCTGTTGAAAGGTGGCAGGGGCATTGCAGAGTCCCTGGGGCATACAAGTGGGTTTAAAGAGGCCTTCTAAAGTAAAAAGCGCAGCCTTTTCTTGGTCCTCAGGGGATAAGTCAACCTGCCAGTATCCCAAAGCTAGATCTATAGCAGAAAAAACTTGGAACCACCAAGCCGTCTGAGAGCATCATCAATTCTGGGCAAGGGGTAAAAATCTTTTTTAGTGAGCAAGTTCAGACGGCAATAGTCCATTACAATGTGGTGTCCCCCATCTTTCTTCTTGAGAATCAGTAATGGGGAAGCCCAAGGACTTTGGGAAGGAGCCAGTAACCCAGCGTCCAGAAGTTGCTTGAGTTCTTTAGAAACTTGAGCATCTTTCACCCTACTACGGCAGTATGGTTTGGAACATAAAGGGGGCGCATCCCCATTATCAATATAGTGGATGACTCCTTTAGCTAGGCCATAGTCTGTAGGTCCAGAGGCAAAGATGTCACTGAACTGATTGAGCAGGTCCAACACATCTTTTTGTTGAACAGGAGGCAGTTGGGGGAACTCAGCAGCGGTGAACAAGGAGAGAACTTGAGGATCATCTTCAGGTAGGTTGAAATCACTGAAAGTTCCAAAGGGGTAGATGGAGGATACTTGTTCTGCCCCAAGTATACAACCATGACCTACAACCTGGCCTCTGGTTACTTGCATGGGCAGGGCTGTCAGGTTAGCAAGCAGTAATTGTACAGGCTCTTTGTGGGTTTAGTCTAGAATCTCAGGACACAGGCAAGGTTTGGTACAACTCAAAGATTCAGGTGAGTAAAGCTCCAAGAAGGAATTTTCAGGTAGCTTATAGGAAATCTGGGAATTAATCACCACTTGAGAGCCCAGGGGAATGGTGACAGCGGCTGGCACTAACAGAGGTACCCCTTCTTCCGCAGGACAGGACGGAGGAGGGGTACACCTGTTGGAGGAGTGAGTCCTATACTTGAGAGAGAAGATACCCGTAGGGTACTCAAGCACGCAAGTTTTAAGACGTTTTCCTGGAAGGCGCGGAGGTTCCTCAAATATCAAAGGAACCTCATATCCCAAGAGCAAAAGGTATCCATCTTGTAAGTTTACAATTCCATTATATTCTCAGAGGAATTGAGTACCAACCAAGAGGTCATAGCTTTTGTTCTCTAGGACCACAGCAGGGGAAGCAATAATGAGTTTCCCAAACCTCATGGGTAGAGCAGAGTAGGCACCAATGGCTCAAGTTTGGGCCATGCCAGCTGTGCCATACAACTGTGTGTAGTTGAGGTCAGGGGCCAACTTAAGTTTCTTCATTAAATTGGAAGATACCAAGTTGACTGGGGAACCCGTGTTCAAGATTGCCTTGATCTTAACCTTTTGGATTGATACTTCCATGCAGGTTGTATCTTTCCCAAAGGGAGGCAGGACTGCCAACACGTCTTTTGCAGCCTCTAGCTCTTTTTCCCATTTGGCCAGCATACACCGTAACACATGAATCTCCTTATACACTGTCTGTAGTGGGAGAGATACAGTCATGTTGTGGAAAAGAGCTTCAGCTAGCTTGGCTGCTTCCTCAGAAGAGTCAACCAAGACAGGAGGTTGGTGGGCTTGGGCTAGGTAAGGGCGAGCTACCATGGACTTAGCTTCACTTTTAGGTACTTGGGAAGTGGAGGTAGTCTTCCCCAAGAAAAGCTTGTATGGTACAGAGATGGTTTCCGGAACAGCCAGGACAGAATAGCCATAACTATCCAAATCCTCACTATCAGAATCATCAGGTTCTGAATTACTGGAGAGATTGTGAAACAGATGAAGGATATTTGGGCCAGAAGAGGAGGGAGTTTCCTCATCAGAAGGAGGATCAGGTGGAGACAAGGGAGATTGGTCAGCAGAGGGTGTCTCTGTCTCTAAGCTGACGTCTCTTTTCCCGCCTGCTCCTTGGGATCACAACCTTCTACCCAGGGGTAAGTGAAAGTGCGCAAGTGGTGTCCCATCTGGCCACAGTTGTGGCAGCCTTGTCTCTTAGCCTGCCCACTATTACCCAGAGTCATAATGCGTGGCGTAGGAGAGGTAGTCCCATCATTACTGGCTTTATTCTCACGCACCACCGTACCTCCATGTGTCAAATGCATGTCTTGCAAGAGCGTCTTAAGACTCTTCATGGAAGTAAGCAAAGCCTTGTGTGCCTTAAAGTGTAGACATAAAAGTTGGTTCATCTTTAAAGCATTTGAACAAGCTGTGTAGGCTTCACGGGGAGTTAACTGTTGACTAGTAATTAACTGCTGGCCTTCAATGTAGAAACAATCTGCAAACTTGGCCAGGGTTTCCTTGGGTTTGAAAGCAATGTGCATAAATGCATATTTCTTGACTTCCAAGCTGAGGTCTCCTCCAAACTCTTCAATAAGGAGGCGCTTCATATCCTCCCAAGTGACAATAGAAGGAAGCTCAAGGGACCACAACTTCCTGGCAAGTGGGATGGAGGCAGGTAAGCATGTGTTCCTTCTTGAGCTCTTCTGTAGCCCTACACATTGCAGTTTTGTAAATAGTCAGAAAAGCAGCAATGGTAGAGGTTTTGGGATTTAATATCTGTTTGAAGGTTGGCTTATAGTTTGGGTCAATAGAGGAGGACAAGGACTGGCTGTTTTCACCAGGGTTGAGGACGTTAATGTGTGAGTTGCCCTCAAACTTGTATTCAGCAGCAGGTTGTCTAGCCCAGAGAAGTCAAAGGCTTTCCTCTAGAGTGTCTAAGGTAGAGCTGTTTTGCCCACTAATATCTCAGGCAGTGGCAGCAGCAGTTCCAAATTCATCAATCTTGATTTGTTATACTGCCAGGGTGCCAGCAATCCCATTGACACAAGTAGCCAGGGAGGTGGTATGAGCAACCACAGGGGCAACTTGTCCATTTAGGGTCTCTGTAAGAAAGGAGAGGTTTTGGACCTCTCTTTCCAATGCTCTTGCCTATCAGCTACATCATTTGTCACTTCAGCAAGTTGATCTAGAGCATTGCACAGTGGACCCGGGGTTGACCTTCTAGAGCCAGGCAACAACCATGATTGTCATGAGCAGGAGTATCAACAACTTCACCTTACTCTTCATCTTCAGATTCAGATGACAAACCTTTAGAATTAGAGAGGCGCTGTCTTAAATACTCAATTTCACCTCATAAAGTAGCCACCTGATTAGTGAGGGAGGCAATGCAAAGGTCAGGCATAGGTTCAACTGGAGGGGGGTTCTGCACAGAAGCTTGGCGTCAAGTGGTAGCCTTGAGCTTGGCAATGGCCTCACATACTTTGGTTTCAAAATCAGATAGGTTCTGACAGGAGGAGCAGGAGGAGTCACCTCAATAGAGGCTACCCTGTCATCCACATAATTTTGCGCCTGGTATAGAGTGTCACCTAGTGCAGCCTTATCTAGACCGTATTGATGCTGCAGATGGCGGCCCCAAGTATTGACATCAGCTCCTATTAATTTGAGTTGCAAGTTGACATGTTCTCTGAATTGATTGAGTTCACTAACCAGAGTCTCAAAGTCCTGCCAATGGTTTAACAGAAAAGCCTCAATTTGCTCACGCCACACTGCCTGATGTTCATCCAATTTGCATAGTTGGTCCTTTATGTATCCAGGGAGCGAGGAACAAAGGGAGTTCAGGGAGGTGGTTAAATACTTCTGTGACGCCAACAAATTGCGCTGGTTGTCAGAAATACAAGCAAAGAGACTGTGTGACCATTCTTGGTAGGCCATATTTTGAGCATGGTTGTTTGAGACGGCAGTGGCTACAGCATCCAACAGTTGATTTTGGGACCCAAGGCGAATTGATGGTGAACCAGGGCAGGTTGGATGAACTGGTTGATCAATACGCCAATAGTATCCATGGATTCCATCAACACAGGGGGGGAGAGCAAAGTCCAAAAGGAAGGAGTACAGGTCTTTGGAGGCGTCCTCAGGACAGAAGCCAGGGATAGAGTGCATGGCTACTGTGCCAGAGTGGAGAAGGGGGCGGGCGGCAGCATGGGCTTGCTCATAGTTGAGAGAGAAAGCAGGAAGGGGGCCCACAAGGGCCCGGGAGACAAAACCAATACCATAGGATTTGCAGGAGCATCAGTGATGTCTTCTTCTAGCAGGGGACTAGAAACTTTAGGTTGATCTGGTACTTCAGAAACAAAGGGAGAGGGACCAGAGAATGCACGTGGGAATGGGGTAATCAAGGGGCTTGCAGCCCCTGTAGTGAGCACCATTTTGTTGTGTTTGGCTCCAGGGGATGACATCCTGGAGGACACGGCAGGAAATCTTTATTATGAAAGATTTGAGGTTCAAAGCTAGCCTTGGGTTAGCCTTCAGGGCAAAATTAAAAGCACATACCTTAATTTCCTGGAAAACAAGATGTAAAAGTCCTTTTGGCTGAAAGGACAGGAAAAGCTTGAAGATTATAAAAGCCAACACAAATGTGGATAAACTTGTCTTTATTAGGAGTAATGATTCTACTTTAAATAGTTGACAAGAGGCAGTGATCACTCAATAGGAAGACAGAGTGGCTGAGGGGGTCACGCTGGGATGATGTCATACCAGGATCAATCACAGACAGGTACAATAATCCGGAATGGGTGGATATTGAACCAGACCCATTTGCAGAAGGCAAGGAATTTCCAAACTCAAAGGCAAAACCAGTCAAATCTTTGCAACTATCAATATTTGAAGGGTAAATTGAAATAGCATTAATAGCGGAATTTACGACAAACACAAAAGGTTGACACAATCCTCTGTTATCACAGAGACTTGGGACAAACCTGTAGCAGAAACTTGCATGAATATCTCAAGACCCGCTACTGGTGGCCCAACATGCTAGATGATATCAGAGAAGTGCTGGAACAATGCAAGGTCTGTGAAAAGTACGCCCAAACCAAAGCTCCACCCAAGTCAGTAGTACCTGTATCCATCACACAACCTTTAAAGGTATAGTTGTTAGATATTGTGGGACCTATGCCTGGTGAAAGAAAATACAAGAAGTACATCATCACAGCCATTGACTATACAACCAGATGGCCCGTAGCACAAGACACAAAAGAACACAAAGGCAATAACGTGAGGCAATTCATTGGCAAGGAGATCATAGCTAAGTTTGGAAAGCCCAACCTCTTAATCACGGATGGAGGCACTGAACTAAAGCTATTGACACCAACATCTATCTTGCCAAAAATGGAATAAAACACGTTACAGCCAGCCCATATCACCCACAAGCAAATGGACACATAGAACAACTAAACGGCTCTCTAGTGGAAGCCCTCAGTAAGTTATCTGCCAACAATCCAAAAGCCTGGGTTGACATGCTACCAACCGCCCTTATGGTCTGCAAAACACAAGTTAACCGCAATATGGGCAAAAGCCCTTATGACCTTGTCTATGATCAGAAACCTTCACTTGTCAGTACAACCACAGGACCACAACTGCCACTTCCAAAGAAGATACCTGAGGCAATGGCCCAAAAGTACTACAAGCCAGAAAGGACCAAGAGGTGATGGAACAACAAAGGGTTCAGCAGGAAGCAATCCCATTGCAACAAGAAAGGTTTCAAGTTGGAGACAAGATCTGGGTTGTCAATCACGTCCAACACAAATTAGACCCAGTGTTACGCAGACCAGGCATTGTCATGGAAGTGAAGCCCAATAACACCTACCTCATCAAAGGGATTGGAGCTCAAAACAAACTAAAACATATGCATCATGACCAACTTTGTTTGTGTAAGGCAAGAGCAGCCCAACAAAATTCAAGACTCCCTGTTCCCAACACAAAACTGTATCAGTACCAAGTCCGTATACCCTCAAGAAGATTCCCAAGGCTCCGCCTTCCAGCACCCCAAGGGGAAATGTTGCAAAATCTTTGATTACTCCCTCTTGGGGAATTAGTGCCTCAAGTAAATCACTGAGCAGCTCACCGAGTGGCTCACCGCCCAGTCAATAAACCGGTGGCACCATGATCAGTTAACCATCTATGACAGGGATCACTCAATCCAGGTCCTAAATGAACACAAATTGATTAAGACTTGTGACTCAAGAGGAACATTACTCAGAAAAGCCCCATGACCTCCATGACGTACATGGACAACATGTGGCTTGTCATGATACTATATATTAACCTATATTCATATTCAATAAAGTATCATTCTCTTCTTAATCTTCCCCTTTATTTTGATTATTATACTTCCCAGAAGTATAAACTCAACAATGACAAGTCCTTTGATGGACGTTTGTATGCCTTGGAGTTCAATTCTGAAGGGAGTTGTTTTGCCTTTGAGTAGAACCTTTGATTTGTCTGCCATTCTGGAGTATTTGCAGTTGGATTTGACAACTGGTATTTTGTATTTGGTTACAAATGGTTTGCTTGCCATGGTGTGTTGTGCACCAGAGTCAAATAAAATTTGATGTGTATGTGACTTGTAAGTGCATGGGTAGAATAAGGTGTGAACAATCTTTAATTTTTAAGTTCATAAAAATGGAGGACTGCGGGACATGGGGAATGCGAGTAGCAAAGTTTGTGCCTTGGTACAATTTCTTGTCAATTTGGGGGGAGACAGGGGAACTTAAGCCTTTTTCCCCTCCTCTTTTCCCTGTTCCTCTGTTTTAAGACCTTTGAGGTCAGAGAATGTGGGGTCAGATTAATAGCAAGTTGCTACTTTAGCGTTGTTAACTTTTGCAGTGTCCTCTTTCTTGGGACAGGAGCAATTTGCGCTTTGGCTGCAATTGCCATTATTAAAATTGGAGTTACCATTGTTATGGTTGGTATTTTGGCATTTATTGCCATTGGAGTTTTCTCTACCATTGCTGTTTGAGGAGCAATTGTTTTTGCGTACAGCATATTCCATGTTTGAGTGTTTTTCAGCGTGCTTGGCTTCTGCAATGAGCGCGGGCATAGAGGTATTTGCCTCTGGGAGGATGAGGGCAGCAACAGAGGGGTTCATTCTGCTGATGAATGATGATCTGGTGTGTACGTTGTCAGCCTGCGCTGGGTCTTAGATCTTGCAGCATATTTCCTCAAATTTGTTGGCATAAGCTGCAATAGTGGTCTTCTGAGGAAGATCACTGAGCTGTATTATGATGTCTTGGAGAGATTTGGTGACACAAAAATTGTGCGTGATGTCCGCTTTGAACTCTTCCCAGTTGTCAAGCTGGTCGTCAGTTCATGAGCCAACCCAGGTGGCAAACCAGTTAGCTGCGGCCTTGTACAGGCGCTTGCTGGCTTTCTGGACCCATTTCTCATGGAAATGCGGCTGGCGCAGAGTTTGGCGGCTGTGTGGTCTAGCCAGTTGATGACGTTTTCTTTGTTTTTACCAAATAACTTGTCAATACCAATGTACTTGGTGTTGGTAACTTCACCTGTGATAGGTGGTATTGTGTTTGTTTGTGGTTGAAGAGAGCAACTGTATTGAATGATCTTGGCGCATGCTTTGGGCATGACCAGTTCTTCAAATACAGTGCATCCACTAGGTATATCCTCATCAATGTTGTGGGCGCAGAAGTACGTTTTACAGGTCTCCTGGGATGTGGCCTGGTTGAGTAGGTGAGCAAAGGTGGGTGGGTTTTGGTCAGTCATTTTCTCTCTCATGGGTGTGATCAAAAAACCGTAGCTACTACCAGTGATAAGGAGCGCCTTTTGGGGAAGCTTCAAATATGGAATTAAGAAAGAATAGAAGTATATTTTATTGGATAATACTTTAGACTTATATAGACTTGACTGTGGCGGTGATTTAGTTGGATCAAACCTAGGGGTTGGTCATGTGCTAGATGGGTTTGAGTCACTGGATACTTGGACGTTCAGGTGATATTGCTTGGTTATCATTCTTGGTATGTCAAATGGTATATTGGAAGGGGACTAAATTGGGTGATAACTGGATGTTAAGTAGGTTAGCGGTAGCCAGAATGCTTGTACATCCAGACCCTTGACAATGGTAACTTCATTTAGGGCTTGATAATCTGTGACTAGGCGCAGGGTACCATTCTTCTTGGCCACAAAGAATATGGAGGTCTCAAAAGGAGATTGTGAGGGGCGGATAAGTCCTTTCTCCAAGGCCTCTTTTAATTAGGCACATAGGGTGTCTTCTTTGTTTGGGGTCAGACAATAGATGGGTTGCACCTTAGGTACAGCTCCCTTGATTTGGATGGAGTGTTGGATATGCTTTTCTGGAGTCAACCCAGGTAGAGCCTCCTTGAAGATTTCTGGATGGCGGGTTAAAATTTTGAGATCTTGAGGAGTAGTGGTGTCCTGGTGGTCTTTTAAATATATGATCTTGTACTGGAATGAGTCCCAGTTGATTTCCTTGAGGTTCTCTTTTTTTCCAGGATCTCTGTGATGCGTAAAAAGACATGGTTGCATAGGAGTTGGTCTACTGAGTCAGGATAGATCTGGTGGTTGACGCCTTTGCTTTTGATGGTCAATACCAAGGTCGCCCAGTCTACTTGGGGGTTGTTCTTTTGCAGCTAGTCCAGACCCAGTACAATGTTAAACTTTGGAAAGTCAATGACGAGGCTTTGGATGATGGAATGCAGGTTCTCAATCATGACAGAGAAGGGGGCAGTTTCCCTTGTCACAGCAATGTGATGTTCATCAACTAAAGCCACAGCTTTAATCTGCAAAGCATTAGTGACTAAATTGAAATTGTTCACAAAGTTGCTGTTGACTAGGGTTTGGTCCGCGCCCAAGTCCAGGAGTGCTGAGCCTGTGTAACTACTAAATGTCATGAATGACATTTCAATACTTGTATTGAAAACCCAAGAGTTAAACCCTGGTTCCCAGAAGGCGGATCCAACCCTCCAGACCAGTCCAGGACCTGCCAATCCGTCAAGAGATGGGCTTGAATTGGTGAATTACTTCGCGTTCCGCTGGCCTACTACAAAGGACCCTCCAAAGACAACTCAAGTCACACAAAGTGGACGGGGAACCGCCAACTCGCTAAATTGCGTACTTGAGTTGACGAGTTACTCCAAGAACTGCCAATCTCCCAAGGACAATTCCCCAAATGTTCATCAGATTGATGCTAACCTGGAGCCACCAAAGACCCAAACCTACACAGCGGTTACAGCTTTCCTTAAAGAGGTTAAAACAAACCCTATTCTCAACTCTGCCAACAACCTGCCAGCATGCCACCCAGAAGAGGTAGTATAATTGGATTACTCAGATGACATAGTGAACAGTGGTGACAGAACAAAGCATCGCCTTTCCAATTTGCCAGAACAGGCACAACCTAGATCTGCCGCCCCTGGGACCCCAAGCCAAGACCCACATCCTGCCAGCACCTTGTCTACAAACCTGAATCCTGAAAAAATTGAAGGAGCAAAACCCCATGGTATAAAAACCCCGGCAGTATGGTGAAGACCACATTGTCATTTTTGATAATAAAGTTTTATGGACCTTTGGTTCAAACAAATCTTACCCTATCTAGTCTTAGTGATCTTCCATCTTAATTCCAGTCAATTAGACTGCCAGGCTGCCGCCCTTCCCCAAGACCAACCTGCCAAATTGCCCCAGGCATTATACTGTCCCCTGAGAGCCCCCTTTGGACCTGTGCATTTTACTGAATACCCCCTAACACGGCCTATTCAGAGTACAACTTGGAAACCATCCTCATTGCTGACCCTTTGGCAAGGACTAGAAGTACCAAGTACATAGGACGCAAAGGAAAGAGGGTCGAGATACTGCCTTTACTGTTCAAAGACAAGTACAATTACCTGCCTGCCTACTTTGTTCCTATGACTCCTCCTTTAACACCATAACCAGACTGCCCGTTGGAACCCACTGCCGCCGCCAAGACCACCTCTACCCAACTGTTTGGAGTACTCTACATTACTTTGACAGGATTGGTAGATTCCATGGTTCCCAACTCCGGACCTTGGTCCTTACTCGGGCAATCTGTATATTATATTATCAAGTTAGCACCCATTCTATGGTGGGCCCTACTTGCTGGCTTGGCTGTACCTCACCCCAAGCTACCCAAGGCCTCTACCTACAACTGGCTTCCTGACACTAAAGCAGAAAGGATAAGCCATCAGTTTATTGGGATGTCTGGCAATGGTGCAAAGTACCGGGTCCTCTGAGAGTGATAGGATCATTGGGCACTGGTACACGTCCTTGGGTTGGTATTCATTGTTGGGCAAGTCAGGAGTTGTGCAGGGAGAGCTTGGCTTGCTTAGTTCTCTCCCTGGGCTTTTCCCTTGTCTTAATTGTCTTGTGTGGTTGTGACATAAAAATGAGTATGGTTTGATTAGCTGTTGGTCCCTTTTCTGTGTTCATTTGAGACCTCAGGTTTATGGTTTAAGTTGTTGTTGTTACTATTCCCAGGAGGTGGTCAATTAGAACACCCAGCTGAGTGAGAGTCTTTGGGCCTATCTCATTTTCCAGTTTGCGCCTTGTGGAGAGTGCTAGATGTTTGTTCTTCTTTCTCTGCTTCACAATGCAGACTTTGTAGATGGGTTATTTGGTCCTGGTTCATGTTTCTCATTACATTTGACTTTAGTGTGTTGTAGTACATGAGGTGTGTAGCTGGGGTGTCAAAGGCCATGTTGGAGGGGGCACATAGTCAGAGTTCCTTGTAGGCGCAGGTGAGTTCCTTCACAGTGCCAGTCTGAGTTAGGTTCTTTACTTGGCGTATGATCATGAGTGCGGTGTCCTTAAGCACAAATCTTGACAAGAAGTCTTGTTTGAAGGTTTTCCAATCCTTCTTGGTGTGTTTTTCATGCCACTTGTTGCACCAGGTGCCAGCGTTATGAGTCAGTTGGATGAAGATTTCTGCAATCCAGAATTGCTGCAGGCATTCCATTTGGGCCAGTTTACTCTGGGTCAACTAGATCCATGCAGCAGTGTTGTTGTTGTTGGCCCCAGAAAAGAATTCCAGGGCAGCGCTTCAAAGTCTTTGGGCTCTGTAGGATGGCATGGTGTTTTCATTAGTTGTACAAGGCATATCAGAGGGAGCCAGGAAGAACCCTTGTGCTGACAGGGCATTGAACGTGAGGAGCAGTGTCACCATGTTCTGGTAGAGGACAAACCCATCAGGTATCTCAGAACCAGGTGTGTACAGTGTCTAGTCTGCTGGGAGGTCAGACATTGTTCTATTGCGGATTTGTTGACCGCAGTGAGTACAAGCAACAGGCAGAATTTTTTTTTGGGGGGGTAAAGTAGGATGGAAAACCTACCTTATGCTACCAATGTTGTAACTGTGCTGTTTTAGCAGAGCTACAAGGGGAAAATATTTAGAAACTATATAATAATCTTTATTGAGAGATAATGATTATATAGTTAGTGTGAGTCATGGATAACAGGAACATGATGGTGTTGATCACATGGTGGGATGGTGAAGGGGGTGCCTTGATCCTGGTAATGAGTCAAGCGCCAAAATGAGGTATCTACTGTAAAGGATCATCATTTGTTCAAGTTGTTGGATTTGTAAATTTGAGTTGACTTTCTATTCTGGCTTCAAGTGACAGGATAATCAGATTGCGGGTTGCAAACCTGCTTACTCAGAACCTGGCTAGAGGGTTGAGCATGCTATTTCAACAGTAGCATTAATACTGACCAAACTATCTTCCAGCCAGACATTCTGTTGTATACTGGTGCTTCTGAGAATTTCATGAGTGTTGAGACTGCAGATTTTTTGTAACTCAAGTATTATCTTGGAATGCTAGTAAGGGTTGGGAACTGTCAAACGTTTCCCTCTTTCCAGCTTAAGAAGCCAGTGACATTTGTAGCTGCAGGTCAATCTTTTACTGCAAGATTCTCCATATGCTCTAATATGATGCATCCAAATATCTTAGGAGTAAGCTGGTAGCGGGACTATAATGTATCAACCCTGCTAAAAGAAAATGAGCTGCAAGTGGACCACTCTTTGGGCATATCCATCTGGATTCTGTTGTTGGATATGTCGGAATTAGAGCAGTCTTCACAAGCAATCCAGTCAGTTCCTGTTCCTACATCTGTGAGTCCAGACTTACAGGCATGCTTTCAGCATTAGTCTGCAACATTTGAAGCCACTAGGGGAAAGGGTTTTCCCAAGCACACTCAGTTCAACTTTGACTTTAAGGTTACCGTTGATCTGATTTGTATTGCATCTCCCATTTACCTTTTGATCTTAAAGGAGGATGCATGTTTAGAAGAGTGGACTCAAGATATGTTGGCAAAGGGATAAATTTTCAAGAAGGCTTTGTCAATCTGTTACCCCTTTTTGTTTGTTCAAAAGTCAGATGGGTTGCTTTGTCCTTGTGTTGACTACAGGAATTTAAAAAACATTACATCCGGATCCCTATCCCTTACCTCTCAAAGCACAAATTTCTTGGTATGTTGAGAAGGAAAAGGTATTCTTGAAACTTGATCTGCTGAATGCATTCAATCAGATTAGTATTGCAGAGGGAATGGAGTGATTGATGACTTTTAGAAAAAAGAAAGTTATATTTCAGATCTGCATTACACCTTTTGGATTGAAAAATGCCCCAGCTTGCTTTTGGCGGTTAATTGATTCAGTTTTGGGGGACCTCCTGGGTGTATATGCCATTGCGTACATGGAAAACATCTTGGTGTTCTCTCTGGATGAAGAGTCACATAAGGCTCACCTGTCAGAGGTTGTAGAGCGTATACTTCAGGCCAATTTGATTATCAAAAGGAGTAAGTGTGAATTCTTTAAACATAAGGTTACCTTTTTGGGTAATATTATCTTTGAGGATGGCCACACTATTGCCCCTGACAAGGAAGCAGTGGTTCTAGAGTATGCTACGCCTATGGTAATATCCCAACTTTGTAGTTTCTTGGGTACTTGTAGGTTCTTGAAGAAATTTACCCCTCACTTTTCAGAAGTGGCTGCCCCTTTGTATTCAGCAAGCAGGAAGAAAACTTTGGTCTGGACGCCTGAGTGCGCAACAGTGTTCACAGCAGTCAAAGCTCTTTTGTTGTCTTAACCTGTGTTGAGACATGTGGATCCTGAGCTTCCTTTTGTGGTTTCCACAGACGCCTCTAAATATGCTGTGGAGGTGTGTTGTTACAAACTTCTGGCAATAGTGTTGAGAGACCTGTATGGTATTTCTACCAAAAAATGGAGACTTAGGAACACAATTACATGATTTAAGACAAGGCATTGTTGGCAGCTGTGGAATTTTTAAAGCATTGTCATCACCATCTCATGTTGGAGCGTCATCTGTTTGTAGTAAGGACTGACCATAAAGTTCTCCTGTACTATTGCCAACCTAGGGTTTTGTCAGGTTGCCAATCCAGATGGCACAGTGATCTGAAAAGGTACAAGTTTTTCTACAAGTTTATTAAGGAAGCCAATAATTATTTGGCATATGTATTGAGCATAAATCCTTCCTATCTCCCAGATGTTAGTATGGACGTCAAGTTCAATACACACACTATGATACCAGAAGAGGCTGTGTCTCCTTTTGTATTACTTCTTCCTGCTACACTTGCCACTATATCCTTAAGCAAGGGTGTAGACTTAGACTTATATTCCAAAGTTAATTTCTTACAGCCTCTGTCCAAGGATTATGATAGGTTACTTGAATTAGCATGTGCATATCTGATAGGCTAGCTGCAGGTTTATCACAAGATAGGACCAATTCTATATCATGAAAGTTGATTGTGGGTTCCAGAGGGAACCATTTGGGATGAAATCATGGAGGCCTATCACACCTTTCCTACAACAGGTCACTCAGGAAAAAATAAGACAGTGGAATTAATTTGCTGAAAGTTTTCTTAGAAAAGTTTGATAATGCAGGTACCAGCCTTTGTTTGAGACTGCCTAGTATGTGTTTGGTCCAAGGTAAGCCAGAACAAGACTACTGGATTGCTGGTCCCACTGCAGCCTGCTGCAGAGCCCTGGGAGTGAGTGTCTGTGGATTTCATTGGTGAACTTCCTGATTCTAATGGGTTTACTTCAATCATGGTGGTGGTAGATTGTTTTAAAAAATGGCACGTTTTGTACCTTGCTAAACCAAAATTACTTTGGTGGAAATAGCTGGGTTGTTTGTGAATAGGATCTTCTCCCTATATGGCATCCCAATGGTGATTGTAAGTGACCACAGGCCCCAATTCATTGCTCAGCTTTGGGAAGCTTTTACTGGAACTCTTGGTATCAAATTGTGCTGTTCAAAGGCTTTTCACTCCCAATCCAATGGACAAACAGAGAGGTAAACCAACGTTTGGAGGTTTACCTAAGTTGCTACACTAATGCACAACAAGATGACTTTTATGCTAACTTACCCATGACAGAGTTCACATATAGTAACACCCCACACACATCAACTCAGGTCTTGCCATTTTATGCCAATGTGGGCTACAATCCCTTGTTCAACCTGGGTGTCATTTTTTTTAAATATGAAAGCTGCAAGTGATCAAGCTGCTGCATTGAAAAAGGTTCATCAAGAGCTTCAGGTTACTCTCACTGCTGCTGTGACAATTTACAAGGAATACACAGATCACAAGCTCCAAGAAGGTCATACATATAATCCAGGTGACCTAGTCATGGTGGATGCCCAAAATATTAAATTGAATGTTCCTTGCCGCAAGTTAGGTCCCAAACAAGTTGATTCCTTCAAAGTTGAATGTCAAATTGGTCTCTCTGTGTTTTGGTTAGATTTACACCTATCTTTTAAGATTTTCTATACTTTTCATGAATGCCTACTCACCTCTTTAAGGGCACTGAGACTCCTTCTTCCCAACCCATTCTCATGGAAGAAAAACTAGAGTATGAGTTGAATTGCATTTTGGCCTCCTATAAGAATCAAAATTGACTGGAATACTTGGTATCTTGGAAAGGTTATCCCAATTTTTAGAATTCATGGTTTCCTCTTAAGATTATTCTGATTCCACAGATCTTATCCAAGAGCTCTTTAATTGGAATTTCACTGCCATTGGTCACCCCAAGCTTACCTTAGCAGCAATAAAGCTTCCCCCACCCATAAGAACTTCTCCTTGTCTCATCTCCCAGATGGCAGTATTGTGCCCTGTGATAAAGTAGAGGGTAATGTCACAGTGAATTCCATAATGCTGGGGATTATTTGGCTGAGTAAAAAAGCTCAAAAATCCAGAAACCCTTTAAAAAACTGACTGATTTAACAGATTTGAATCAAACAGTTGATTGAAAATGGGTTACAGCTGCTCCAGTTTGCTAGTTGAATTCCTCTTGTAAGTTGATGTTGATAAATTGACGTAATTTAAGGGTCACCAGATATGAACTTATTAAGCAGCATGGTCATCAGAAGTTGGTCACTCAAGGGTTCTTTGCAACCTGGACTAGATACTTGCTTGAAGATGCCAAAGGATTAGGAGATCAAGACTCAGGTGGTATTGCTTAGTCAAATTTTGATATTGATTGAATAAGTCTCACTATTTAAACTCTTAAGAGTTGAGTCATCCCAAAATTTACTCAATAAAAATCACATATTCTCTTGTCTAACTTTACTTTTGGAAATGCATCCTGTAGTTGGATTGTTACGCTACATCCCCTACAATTTAATCCTTAGCCAGATTATTACCAGAAAATGAGGGACTGCTGTTGGTACTTTGTTGTTGTCACCACCAAATGTTAATTCAATGTTTGCCAATCTTGGAGCTGTTCTTACTCCTGTCAAAGCTAAAGCTCATGTGATATCTCAATGCTCTGAATTTTATGCTGAAAACACTCTGATTCTCTTGCAGGCCATTTATCTAGGGCTTTTCTGGTTGGGGTAACTATTTTTACTTAATCCTAGTATCTTATTTGGAAATTTAACAAAACAGTATCTGAAGCTGTGTTGATGGTTAATCATTAAATATATGTGGATTTAGTGTGTGATTTCCCACCACACAGAGACAGCTTCTTATTATACTGCTTTTCTGTCACATCAGTAGTGAACTGGTTTTTGATGTCTTTTATTTTGGAGATAGTTGCAGAGTTAAGACCTTTGTAGCAGGTTGCTTCAGGAAGTAGGTAGAGCACTGGTCATTCTGGGTCTAGGCCTTTTCCACCTATGATAGACACCATGTTTAACCTTTAGAGGGCGTCAGCAGTGATAAGTTACTTTCCAGGCTTGTATTAGATGTGTAGTTGGTAGGGGGACAGGTGCTCAACCCAGCCCACCTGACGTCAAGTCAGACAGGACTGCATATTGAAATACTGAAGCAACTTGTGGTCTGTCAGGATATGAGGTGGAAATGTGGCCCCTTCCAGGTAACAACTACATTTCTTGACGCAGTGCACAATTACCGCTAACTCTTTACCATGTATGGGGTAGCACTCTTCTGAGTCAGTAAGCTTCCTGAATTTGTAGGCCACGGGGATGAGGGTGCCTTTTTCAGTTTCCACCCATAGCACGCCCCCTATAGTTCTGTCAGAGACATTAGTATTGAGTTTTTATTGGTGGTTGTGATTGGGGAGCTGCAATACAGGTGTAGTTGTAAGTCTTTGTTTCAATATCTCAAAGGCTTGATCCCTGGCAGGGGTCCATTAGGAGTGTTGTTTGGTATTTAGGAGCTTAGTGAGAGGTGTGGTAAGTTCTTCATAATTGGGGATGAACTTGCTCACATAGGCAACCATGACCAAGAATGTACACACCTGGCCCACATCAGTGGGGGTGGCATGTTTGTGATTGCCCTTATTTTGGAAAGGTTGGGCTTTATACCCTGGGCAGAGATGGTATGCCCAAGGAATAGGGGTTCTGACCTGAGGTATTTGCACTTGGAAGGCTTGCCCTCAGCTGATTGGTTTGGAGGGTGTCAAGGACAGCACGGAAGTGTTGGAGATGTGGTTTGATCTTGACTGAAGACAATGATGTTGTAAAGGTACACAATGAAACACTTTCCAATCAGATTCTCAAATGCTTTGTTCATCAACATAGCAAAGGTGGAGGGGAGTAGGTCATTCCACAGTTCATGACCTGACATTCAAACAACCTGTAGCATGTGTGGAAGGTATTTTGATCTCATCCCCTGGCGCAATATGGACCTGGTTGTACCCTGCAGTGAGATTCATCTTTCTAATGGCCTTTGTACCCACAAGCATGTCAAACAGGTTGTCAATCAACAGCAGGGGGTACTTGTTTTTGACAGTTACTTTGTTTAGAGCACAGTAATCAGTCACTAAGCAAAAGGGACCCGTCTTTATTGGCTACAAAGAAGACTTTAGCATCATAGGGTGAGTAATAGGGGCGGATGAAGCCCTTGTTGAGTGCATCTACAAGGTGTTGATGTAGAGTTTTGTTTTCCTTGGGTGTCAGTCAATAAGGGGTTGCACTTTGGGTAGAAATTCTTGTAGTTGTACAGCATGTTTTATCTCCCAAGGAGGAGGTAGTTGGTCCAGAGTTAAACATAAAACGGCCTTACACTCCTTGAGGAGTGCAGCAAGTGCTGGTTGGAGAGGAGAGGCCAAGGGGGGAGACACAAGTGGTTTGGCGCATATAACTTCAACTGAGCATTGTTTGAAGTCCAGTTGTCCCTCACTGAAAATTTACACTCCCATCTCTGTGATTCTGACAAACACAGTATCATGCAATAATTTGCTCATTTTATAGGATAGATCTGAAGTGCACCCCATTCCTGTTGAGGGTGATGAATGACATATCCCAGTTGATATAGGGACGGTTGTGTTGCAGCCAGTTGAGACCAGCAATAACGTTGTGGCTGAGCCCTGCCATAATTGGTCCAGAGAGCTTAACCTGGATGTTCCCTATTCTCACAGAGAAGAGTACCATCTTATGGGTAATTTTCACTATGCGGCAGTCAGCTACTTGTACTGCCTTGAAGCGGCTGTGCGCCTGGTCTAGTTGTTGAGAGTCAGTGAACGTCTGGTCAACTATAGTGTAGCCAACCCCAGTATCTACCAAAATTTTACAGGTTTTCTCACAGAAAAAGAAGGAATAGGCCAAGCAGGTTATTTTATTTAAATAATGGCTGGCCTGGAGAACAGGATTGACACCATGAACTTGGAAGACATTGAGGGTTCAACATCATGAACATTGTAGTTGTAGGGATTCTTTGAAAGGAGAGCTTGAGGGCAAGGGTCAGGTGGGGTTGTAGAACCTATTGTATCTACAACCCCCAGGCTTTTCCTGTGTCCTCAATTTGTGCTAACTGAAGCTCCTCCTTGTAGGGACGCTTAGCCTCATTCTCTTGTTGGCAGGGCTGGCAGCGGCTCACCTGACTGTGGGCACTGCCAGATGTGGGGAAAGACTAGGGTGGTGCGTCATTAGATCTGAAGAAGCCCATAAAAGCCTGGTTATTGACCTCCACAATGGCCTTGTAACAGTTGTTAATGAAAGTACAGCGCCCCACAGGAACACACTTGCAGATATGGGGCTTGAGCCCATTGACTATTAGTGTAAGGTGCATGGTGTTCCCATTGGTGACAGCTTCTGGGGCAGCAGCAAGGTATTCAGGGACGGACCTGGTCTGTTTAATGGCCAGGAGGAGAGTTCCCACCACAATGGGTGAAAATGTTTCACTGTAGCGGGATTATGCAGCATCCCTGAAAAACGCCCAAGTGACATCTATCTCCTGGCTGGCCCAGTTGGTGAACCACGCTGCAACAGGCCCTGTAAGGCGCCCTGGAGCAGTGGCAACCCATATGGGTTCAGGCACCTGACAGATACAAAGGAGGTTTTGGTCAAGTGGAGGCAACAGATAATGTCAGCCTCTTTGACACCACCCACAAAAGACTCAAGTTGGAGATTTAGCATGTGTTGTGACAGGTCTGACTGGGGCAGGGTAACAATCACGTTGCGCTGCCCAAGGCAGAGTCAATTATACACACTTGTGAGTACCAACTGGTCTAGGTAGATAATGTAACCTTAAGTAATGTCTCCCACAGGGATTGGGAGGAAGGTCTCTTGATGGGGAGTAGCCATAGAGCCCATACTCTGTCCCTTCTTAGGGGGAATTTTTGTTTTAGGAAGGTCAAGAACCTACTGCTGCTACCACTGTTGAAACTGAACTAATTAGAGTTCATTACTTGATTGGGGAAGTCAACAGTCTAAAAGAAAGGACAGAAATGAATATAATAGTGTGTTGTCTAGTGTAGAATATTGTGATTAATATACTATATGGAGAAAGCCACAAGGCCACAAAGGTGTTGCAACTGGACCAATGGGATCTAGTATGATGAATTGGGGAAGACAACAGTCCAATAGGAAAGGACAGAATAATAAGAATAAGGTATTGTTTATTGTAGAATATCATGATTAATATACTATATGGGGAAAGCCACAAGGCCACAAGGGGGTGGCATAGTGGGAAGTTCCATGTAAGGTTTGAAGCCGAGGAATAACTTGTGCGGGGATCAGCAAGGCAAATTGGCAGTGCTCCTAATTAGGATGAAGTACCCACCATTTGATATTGCCATCAGATTAATCCATAACATTAGATACGTCAAGGGGCGGCTCCTTGAGCGCCCCCTGTGTATTGTAAGATACATTAGCAGGCGAGACTGGAAACTTGGTTACAACAAAGGGGTGGCATGATGGCATGTTTCATGTCAGGTTTGAAGCCAAGGAAGAACTTGTTCAGGGATCAGCAGGCCAAATTGGTAGTTCTTCTAATTAGGAGAAAGTGCCTGCAATTTGATAATGCCTTTTAATTGGTCCATATTATAAGATACATCAAGAGGTGGCTCTTTGAGCGCCCCCTGTGTATTGTAAGATACATTGGCAGAGAAGTCTGGAATCTTGGATGCAACACTCAACCTTGGCTCCCTCACATTTTCAGAATGTTCCTGGTAAATGGGGAAATGAAGATTCTGGGGATCCTGGATTGGAATACTATACACCTAGATGAAGAGAAGCATCAGAGCAGCTTAAAAACAGTTGGTTACCTTCCAGATTCAAACTCAAATATTTTTGAAATCACCTCTTGAAAGAGATTAATCAATTAGTAATTAAGTTAAATGTTAACTTACCAAGCCTTTTAAATGAAAAATTTAGTGCTGTTACAGCTTTGAAGCTGTATACACTAATTGGAATACGTCCTGACCTACAAAATCAGCCTCCAGTCAATCATAAATTGACAAAATCTTCCTTTACCAATAAGAAACAACCAGCACAAACAGGGGGTCAAAAGTATCAATCAACTACCAAGCCTAGACATGATTATGCAGAGGCTTCTCCAATCACAAATCCAGTTGCTTCAAACCATACCCAGGTTAACCTGAAAAGCTTCCTACTCTTTATCTAACTAGAAGGTTTGGCTGCTGCAAGCTGCATTCTGCAGTCTGCTTGTAAGAAGTCAAACCAAAATGACCAAACAGAAAAAAATCACAGGTTAAATCATTCACCCCAAATACCACCTCACATTATTCCACATTCCCAAGCCAAACTCCAAGTATTTAGTAAGTAGCATTGGGGCTTTCCCCAGTGCTCTAACAACTTCAAATATCTGATTCAATAAATTTAGTATCCTATATTTTTTACTTGGTGAATTAGTATTTAACTAAATTTTAAATTCAGATGGACTGGAAGCAGAGATTCCTCCTGCTTTTCTGACTAGTTATCTGATGCCCTGCTGCTGACTGCGTCAATTTTATTCCCATATCCAGGTCAAGGATGCTACCAAAACTTCAGCTTGGGATTCTCTTTACACTAAACATCAATTTCTACATACTTGTTATAAAACCAAACCTCCTCCCTTGCCTCTCCCTGTGATCTGTCCAGGAGCACCTTGGTATGTTTTGACTTATGTTGCAATTTATTATGGATGACTCATTTTACTCCTTTATTGGGTTTGTATAAATTGTGGGGTTGCTTGATTAATACCCTGATAGTTGGAATTCCAGTAGGATCATCTTTGGTGGGTTTCTATCCCGCAGCTCTTCTACACTATTTAGTTTCCCTTCTACCTCAGGAGTGGATCCCTGACATTTTCAGTTATGCTTATATAAAGTATAAAAAAGTGGATTATATATATTAGTTGTTATAATATATTAAAATCTTTATTTTTGGTCAATTGGAATTTTAATTTTTATGGGAAAAAGTAATTCTATAATAAAGAGTGTAATTTACATAGTAAATTAAAAAATACTTGCTTATATCTCCTTATTCTTAAAACTTATGGTATTTTTATTGCATATTTTAACTCTCTGGGGTCATTTTAGTATAATAATATATTTTAAAAAATTATACTAAAAATTTTCAGGTAGAAGTGTTTTGTTAATTAAAAAAGTGTCAAAAATCCAGAAGACAAGATCATGTAAAACCAGGTCAGCACTTTATTATAGTGTTGACATGGCCACTGTTGACATTATTACTAACAACATGGGCACTGTTGTTCTTCAAAGCCTCAATCCCATACAGCAGCACCATTAATAAAGTTCCTAATTTATATATTTTAAATTAAATTCTTTTATTATGGCCCATGTTGGCTATCCCAATCACTTGATACTGGAGTATTGCATATATATTTATATCACTCACGTCAACTAAATATAAGCTAAATCAAAAGGTAAAATATTAAGTTTGCAAAGTATATGATGCTTTTATTATATAAGAATATTACTATGGTATTTATATAATATTTTAAGTATTATTTCTTAGTAATAATTTGATATGATATAAAATCTATTTGAAATTAATTATAAAAAATAATAAAATTGTGTGTAAAATTTATTATAGAATAAGATTATTTAGGGTTACCTATAGTGGGTTTGACGGTATGCACACACCTGGTAATAGAAGTGACACACTGTTGTGAATTCAAATTCACTAGGGGTTATGAATGGCCTAGTGTGTCATGGTCCATGCCAGAGTCCAGCTGGACTCCCACAGGGGAGGTAAGCCGGGCCTGGAAGGCCATGTACACAATAGGTGCAATTTGACCAGGTAGTTAACTGCAGTAGCTAGGGGGCGCCAACTCTCAGTATAGGGCACAACTTGATTGGCCAGCCCCAATACTGTGATATAGACAAAAACCAACTTAATGAAGTCCTGGAAAGGAGGCACAGTTGGCAGGGGGGGGTAGGAGGAATCTTCAGCATGGAGGGCAAAATGATCACTCTTGGTGGCCAGGAGAAGCAGATGCGTGAGGTTATAAAGTGTAGTGGAGATACAAATAAATGAAAACATAATAGTTATATTGGTACAAAAGTAGATAGTTCTTGCAAGAAAATAATGAATCCTGAGCATAAAGTCATTTATTTTTTAATATGTCAACAGTGAGGAGGGCTTCTCCTCCTCACTACATATACTTACTGGTAATTTTAAGGCTTTTAGTGCCACCAGAGAACTGATGGCATCAATTGAAGTTAAACTTATAATTTTCACTGGAATTTGCGTACTTGGGCCAGGAGGTGGGTGCTCATTGGTTGGTATAACATGAACATTTCTTGAACTTTAGCATGCCAAGGTGCCACAGTAATTTATATACCCACAAGCAATTAAGCGCCTGAATGCATGATTGGACAATTGTTCTTCTGATGTATCATTTCCCAATAATTAAGAGGGCCAAATTAATTAATAGAATCAAAGCCAGAGATTCAAGGCTTGTGTGCCTCTAAAATCCAGGGCCATTTTTAATTGAAAAAGGGGTTTATTGTTCTGGGAGACAATTGGTAAAGATCTTCAGGCTGTGGGTTGTTTGGCCTCTAAGAAGGCCAGCTAGTTGTCCAGGGCTTTCTGGGCCCTGACATAGTGAATGGTGGTTTGCAGACTGACCTATGCAAAAGTCTTGGCTTTCACTTTCAACTTGCTGAGTTCTCTTTACCCAAATATGGGTTGGCATTAATAACTGAGCCTTTAGGATTCCTATCTGCCTCTAACCACTTGGGGTACCTCCACTTAGGCTATTAGGATTGAGCCTTTGGGTATAGATTCACATGTACTTTCTTCTAATAAAATAAATTATTTTTTGCTTATTAATTTTGAAACTGAATCTTAGGTGCTCATCTTACATTTTCTAGTAAGATATCCATTAAGTCATACTCATATCAAACAGGGCTTAAAGCCAGAACTACATATATTCTGTATTTAAGTCTTTTGCCTAAGTTCTTTTTTATGTCAAATAATAAGTGTAACTTGACACACATAACCTTCACTGCCACACTGTATATGATGGATACATCTTGATTAATAAATTCCTGGTGGCTTGTAAAAGGAAGGATAGTGAGGTGGGAGTGAAGCAGCAGCTTTTCTAGGGGGATTGTAAACCTGTAAATGTCATCAAGGACCAGGAAGTCCTGGATTACATGGCTCACTGAGTTTTATCCCAGTGAGACCTTCTCAAATGAAGTGAGAGTCTCACCTTGTCAATCCCAAGAAGGACCCTGTTCAGGTCCTTACCAGTGGCCCCCATCCCAAAGTAGAAGAGGTACACAAGGTAAACAACAAGATGGAGCCTTTGCCCAAAAAAGGCCTCTGTGAAGTCACACAGTTTATTAAACCATGCTATTTTTTCTATGCTTGTTTTTGGAAAAGGTGGTCTTCATGACCAGAGTCACCCCTGTCTTGTTGGCACTCCAGGCCAGCCCAAAGTCTACCAGGAGAATCTCAGTTTTCTCTATGGCTGTTGTGTTTGCAACAGTTGATTTTGCCACCATGCCTCCAAAGTTCTCAATCAATTAAGAGAGTGTATGCTCTAATGGGAAGCAGAAGCAAGCACATTCATGAGCCTGGCTCATCTCTGTTATATTCTTAAATTGGAGCGTCTCAAGGATATCCCAAACAAGATCAATGAAGTTTAAACAGTAAACTCTACCAGGGGAAACTGGGTCCAGGTGGACTAACTGAGCATTCTTGTAGGCAGTTACTGCCCACTCAGATGCCCCTTTGACATGTTTTAGCCCAGCATTCTTGTCCCTTGTCATTTGGAATGTTCCATTGATCTGGTATTAGGGTTTGCACACAACAGGAGGTGACAAGGCCAGCTGCCTAGCCACATGTTTGGTGTAGTTGGTATAGAATGTTGCTGGGATATACAGTACCAGGACTTGGCGTACTTCACCACCTATAACTTCTAAAAACCAGTAAGTATATATATGTTTTTATTAAAGTTTTTAGTTTACCTTCTTAGGAAGCTTTCTTCTTGGCATTGTTGACTGGGTTTTCCATCTTTGGCGCAACCAATTGTGGTGATACTTCAGTGTCTTTATTGAAGGACCTCTTGGTTGGCTTGAGATGTGCATACATTTCAGTGTTATTGACCCAGACAGACAGCACAGAGAGGATGAAGGCCTTGAACTGTAAGCCTTCCACACAGTTTTTGAACATTTAAAGCACACTCAATTGTTTTTTGTGGGTGTTGGGAATCTTGACCATAAGCACTTGGCTGAATCTTGATTTTTTCCCGTAAGTACAGCAGACTTCATCTTTGCTTTGACTTTGCAATCAATCTCCTTGACTTTCACAATTTCATGATCAAGGTCCTTCATTAATTTATTGATTTCTCTCATTGATTTTTTACTAACCTTTCCATGTGCTTTTATAGCTTTAATCCCAATAAAATCTATGTTATTCTGATACAATTGCCTCTTTGTTTATCCCTGTTTGTTTTTCCCATTTAAAAAATCTCATCTTTTTACCCATTGTGTATATATTTTACGCTCATCTCAATATGTGTTGTTTACTGTGTGTTGGAATTTTTTCCTTGATTGCCATATTATTTTTGGCACTTTGCACAGCCCCATGTGAAAATATTAACAACAATTTGGTGATCAGCTAAATTTGAATTAGAAAATTTTAGGTTAATTGTGTTTAGATAAAGTTGTTACTGATCCAAATTCAAAATATTGATGATAAAATTTAAGCCAATCAGGAACCAAGTTATAAAGTGATTATTATGACATAAAGGGTTATTCAATAATTTTTTGCTTCATGTGTGCTAATTAATATGATTGGCTGGTTAGTTTTGCTGTTGTGCTCCATTGTGCTATGGCAAGTTGTTTGTGGACTAGTGCTAGCTTAGAAGCTGATTGAGCACTAGTCCATCAACAACTTGCTAAAGCGGCAATGGAGCACAACAGCAAAACAATCAGCCAATCATATTAATTAGCACATATGAATCAAAGAATTATTGAATGACCCTTTATGTCACAACAATTGCTTTAGCACTCAGCTCCTGATTGGCTTAAAGTTTATCATTAAGGTATTGAATTCAGATTAGCAACAACTTCTCTCAACACAATAAACATATAATTTTCAAATTTAAATTTGGCTGATCACCAAATTGTTGTTAATAATTTCACAGGGCGCTGTTTAAAGAGCTAAAAAATAGCTGTGTTCTTGATCTAAATACACAGAATAGTAAATATATGATTTTACAGAAATAAACTAAGCATAAAAACAACATACTAAAACAAAGAGAAACTAAATAATTGGATTTCTGGATAAAAAATAATATATATAAAATGTTTGATGGCAAGGAGTTTATTTGGGATAGAAAGAGGTATGCCTATGAGGCAGGATAGAACAGGAGAGAAGGTGTTGTAGTGGTGATGGCCTGGAAGAGCTGGGACTGGGTCAGAGGGGCTGATAGGCAAGGGTTGGTAGTGGCAGGGGTTGGACCAATTGGATTAATTGTTATGGCCTCCATATACTGCTCATTATATTTCTTGTCTGTCATTGGCTGGATTGGTTGATAGACAGCTGTGGCACAGGATAGAGTTGCGCTTGTCCTTCTGTGCTTGGTTGCTCATATTCACATGGAGGAAATTTTGTAGCAAACAAGTCAGCCATCATCTTCCAAACAAATAGAGAATCATGGTCAAGGACATCAAGATTAGTATTGTTAAATGCCTGTGGGTGGCGCTCCCAGACTGTGTCTCTAATATTGAAGAACACTAAATTGGCCAGATGAATATCTGCATAGCTGGCTGGGTACACTGAGGCCTGGTGCCTGTGTCTTTGGATTGACTCAAGAGCGGTGGAGCCACCCTCCATCTGGTGGCTCAAGAAAAACCAACAGGTGGAATTTTTTTCTATCCCATGAGTCAAGAAATTCACCAAGGATCTGGCTATACTCATAGCATTGGTGTAGTCAGGGGTTGTCTCACAATAGACAAAATACTTTATCAAAACAGCTAGAAACTCACCAATGAATATCCCCCTCTTGACCTTTTTCCTTTCATTTTTCTTGGTGGATTTTCCTTGCTTGCCAAATTTTTCAAAAGTGATAGAAATTTTGTAATAAGAGATTAACATGACATCATTTGATAAACTTGTCAAGCATTGGAAGAGAGTGCATTTAATGTCAGGATAATATAGGAAGTCCTTACTGCCATCTCATTGGTTGCCGTCAACATTGATCAACACCAAGACCAAATCCACTTTCCCATACATCCAGAGCTGTGCTATGCAATTGGAAACCCATATGTCATGGTGTGCAAGTTGTTTCTGGACCTGGGTCAGTGGATGCTTAGGGTCCCACTGCAGGAGATCAAGCATAATTGGATCTGCCTCATAGATCTGGGACTCTGGGGAATTCTTTGGCTTCTTGGCTGTCCCAAATAAGTTCCCCTTGTTCATCAGATTGTTGAATTCCTGCATGATAGTAGCTTGGGTAAATTTTAGTTGGAAGGCAATATGTTCCCAGGTCAGGCCACACTGATTGAGTGCCATAATTTCCTGAAGAATTTGTGCAGCTATGATTCTGCGTTTGATGTGCTGGGCCACAGGAGCTGAAGCCTGATTAGCTGAGGGGTGGGAAGGTTGGCTGGAAGTTGTTTCAAATCAAGGTTGCCATCTTGATTGGTTGGTTGATGGGCAGCTTGTGTGGGGGTGGGTACGGGAGCAGGGGCAGAGCTAGATGCTAAGTGACTAATAAACAAGTTAAAGCCATAGGTAAGGAATTCCATTCCTTATACACCAAAGAATTGTGAAATTGGGGCTGGCACTAAAGATTTTGAAGATAACCTTTTCACTGAATTAGAGCCTAAAATTCTAGCCTTGAAAACAGTCAATAACAAGCCAATGAATCCACCTTCAAAATTTAAAAATGAATGCGGTTTATTTAATTGCTCTAAAATTAAAACCAAATGCAAAAACAGTTTTGAAAACCTTCAATCCTTATAAAACCTAGTTTAAAATCAAGAAATTCAGGTTCAAGCAACAATAAGGACAACAGGAATAACAGCAGGGACAAAAACAAGGAAAACAATATAAATTCTAATTCAGCTGAAAACACCTTAGCGTTTGAATTAACCAATCAAAGCTTCTGAAATTCCACAAAGGGCTCTTCAGCACCCCCTACCATCTTAAACAACCAACCAGAGGCAATATACCTCCTAAGCCAAAGAAATCCCATACATTTCAATAAGGAATCTTAAAACCAAAATCGCCTGCCCATATGCACCATGCAAGCACCAGCAAACCTTACTGCTATTTGTTTTTCAGGCTGCAGCTTGCTGCAGTCCTACAAGACAATACTACACAATCAGTCCTTGCAGCATCCTCTGGTAATCACTCTGAATATCCCCACATCTTCACTTAGTATTTAAACTGAGCTTCCATTTCTAAGCAAATTGCTCCAACAATTTCTTATTCCTATCAACGCCAATAAATCTATATTTTCAAAACTTCTAAACTTGATTAGTAGATTTACAAAGGTTCCCCTTCAACAACATGAAGCTCATCCTCTTGGTGTGGGCCTTTTGTATGTTGATTAGTTATGGACAAGCTAATGAGAACTTCAAAAGTCCTGAACCTACCCCCACCAATAAATCAGAAGATTTCATCTGGTATTGTTTTGGACCATGTTGCTGCCATGCCTCCTATGTAGAAACGGCTCAATTCCCTCCCATTATTCACCCCAAGGCCCCCTGGTTGGTTTGGGGTATACCAGTGTCTATTATCTCTTAAACCATTTTACTCCCTTCCTGGGAAGATTTTGCTTATTTGGTCACCTTTTGCACATGTTAATGATAGGGATTCCTGTAGGGTCCACTCTAGTCAAATTCAACTTAGGAGCTCTGCTTCATTCCATTGGAGAGAGACTTCCCAATGATGTGGATCCCTGATACATAGGGGTTGGGGGTCAGGTACAGGTTGGCTTCCTTGTTACCCACATCAAAGAGCTGGTTGTAGAGGGGTGCCTCCACGTTCTTAGCCTCACCTTCAAGAAAGCTGTCTTGGCTGCTGCTGGCTTGTTTGCTGGCACTGTCAAAATTGTTGCTAGTAAAAATCATCTTAAAAAACCTAGGATAAAATTAATAAAAGTAGGTATTTAAAATTTTATGGCCTTATTTTTATTGAAATCATGAGTCCAAATTTGGAAAGTTTATGAAAAAATTATATAAAATTTAAGAAGCCATGAAAATGAATAAAAATGCCCTTGTTCTTAAATTGGAAAGCTGTTGATTGGCTGTTAAACTGATAATTTTTTATTTTAGGCTGCTCATACTACACATTTTGTATGGCTTCATTTTGTTTTGTGTTTGAGATATCTTTCTTCTAGGTTGCTCTATTTCTGTTTCATTTTAGTCTTTCTGTATGGTGCCTTGTCTTAATCCAGTAGGATTATGATATGTTCTGGAGCAGCATCAATCTATTTCATTTGCTGTGCTAGTTCATTTTGTTTGTAGTTAGAACCATTCTGTTTGTTGTTTGATATAATTTATTATTTGCGCTAGAAATATTTTGTTTATTGTTTGACATTTTGCCTATTCACAATATTTTTCAGATCATTTGATTCCTGGATCTTGTCCAACTTGGGGTTTGCTTAAATCTGAGTTCATTTTGTTTAAATCTGAAGTATTTCTACTTGTCTCCATAGCTTTTAAAGCTACTGTATTTTTCCCTAGGAAGTCATATCAATGATGGTTCTGGGCATAAATATGCTTATCTAGTAACTCCAAGACCTTTTCAGAGACTCAAGGAAGACATAGAAAGAGATAACTTACCCCCAACCTAGGTAAGTTATCCAATTGCACGTCCCCTGAAGTTGGTACTAGGATCTCAGAGCTCTTTCAGTGCATCCTTTTCCAGCTATCCAGGAACTCCTTATTGCTCCTCTGAATGAATCAAAGGCCGCCTTGATCTCTTTCCCAGTCGCATATATCTCATCTCTATTAGCCTAAGCTATAAAAATCAATAAGACCAACCAACATTTACCTGGTTATAAGCATTCAATTTTTATTTTGACTAAAATAGACCTTGCCTGGAAGTTGCTTCCATGGGAATTTTCACAACCTGGTTCGATTCAAAAGCTCTACATGTAGATTATTTTAAGCTAAATACCAATTTTAAATATGAACTGATAATCCATTAGACTCCAAGGACAATAGAATAGCTGGACTATATGCACTAGATGAAGAATAGGTTATTAGATTGTTTCTAGTTTTTATGATTAACCAGTATTAACTCTGATCCTATGATCAGGAGAAAATACAGGGTGACATTAAAGTATCTATGAATTGATTCATAGAGATCTTGGTGTATTGTGGCAGAAACCAATTTTCCCTACTATTTATAGCTTTCTTATTTGATAAATAATAAAGAATCAATCATTATAAATTAAGGTTTTATTATACACACTAGGTGTTTGAGATAAAGCCTCAGCTTTGTCTTTAGTAATAAGTATAAATTGTAATAACAGGTTAAGTGATACAATAACTAAATAAACTCAAAGCCCAATCACAGCACTTTGTCAGAAATCCACAGACTGGAGTATTTTATTATCCACCATAAGAGAAATCTTAAGTATTTCACCATTGGGAAAATAAAAAGTCTGAGGCTTTAAAATAATCTGTTCTTGAATATTTCATTGTAGTCATCTGAAGTAACATGTCTAAACAGGTTGCGCCCAGAGGCAATGTAACATTGATTCTTACTTCTGTGCTGCAACATCTTTGATCACTATCTCTCAGGAAAGTGATTCCCCAAGTGATTCCCCAATTTAATCATTAAATTTTTGGCACTCTTAGTAATCACTCATATATTAAAGGAGTCAAATTTTTTGCTGTAAATCTTGGGTATGAGTTGTATGTATGTTGTGTAATGCCTAGCTCAAATTATGGCCTACTTATCACTAAAGACTAGACTGAATAATCTCTAAGCTAGTGTGTATTACAATGTGTGTAAATTTAATAATAAATTATTATTTATTTATTTATTATCAAGTATAATAGTTATATAGAAGTAGTGTGGGGTTCCTGGTCAACAGTCCCCAAAGTGTGTCCTGGGTCATAGCCAGGGACTAGCTTGGAGGAGTCCTTATTTTCTAGTAGTGGGAGGTGGCCTGCTAGAAGTTTGTACTTAGCCTGCATGACTGAAAACTCTTCTAGTAATTTTCCAGTCACTAGGCGGGCATCCCCACCATGCACCTGTACTTCAGCTGGCACTAACCCTTCTGTGGGCCTGTATTAGTCTTTCAACAACCTAGTAAACTCATTTCCTATGAAATCTCTTCCCCTATCTGTCATCTCAAGATGCCTAGTTAATCTCTCCCACTCCTCCTGGGAAGACTTACTGGTGGCAAATCTTCTACAACTTTGACAATAGGTATCTTCCTCCCCTTGAATTGGGTAAAAAATATGGGGTAACTCACTCATAGGACTTTTATCTTTCTTAACAAGGGGAAAATTTGGGTAGGAGTCAAAATAGGCTTTTTATTCACTTTAAGAAGGAAGATTTTCTTAGAAACCTTCTGATATATTGCCTGGGTGTGGGAAACAATATGGTTTTGCCAATACTTGGAGTCCCCCAACAATCTCTTGGACTCCTTGTACTTGGTCTTGGGCTCCTGAGTTTTGCTACAGCTCCAGTGCTTAATTCTAAGCTATAGCTTCTTTATCTTGGGCTTCTTAACCTTTATTTTGGTCTTCATCTCCTTCTTTAGTCTTTGTGGCCTTTGTAATCCACTTGATCCAGTCCCTAAAAAGCCTCAGATAGCTTCTCTTTTTATAACTCTTTGTTTCAGCCCTGATTCTCTCTCAGAACTCTGGTTTTTAAAGCTTAAACTATCCAGTTTTTCTCTCTCTATCATGAATTAGATCCTTTGATTTACTTCAGCCAATGAAAGCCCTGACTTTTCTGCTTCTGCACCTCAATTTTAGGCTTTAGCTCTTAAGTTAAAGCCCTAAAACACTGATTAAATAAAATCTGGCTCACAAACAATTAGACACCTCAATTCAACAGTTTTGCTAAAAAGTTCACCCAAATAATTCGCTCTTTACTATGGTTCAAACCTGAAGCTGTCTTGCTCTGGATAAACAACTGCTCCACATTTCAAACAGGTTTGCTGTAATTCCTGTCATGTTTCTCCAGAAAATCTTGAGCGCTTTTGCCTATGTTTTACATAGGGGATTTTTGATCCCTCAAATCTTCAAAATTTCTCAAAGTTTTCCTGTATTTTCTTCAGCATTTTACAACTTTGAACTTGTCTATTGCTTGCCTTTTGCCTCTCCTAGTTGTTCTTGGCAAGATTTGCTTATTTGCTTTCACAGTTTCTCTGTTCTGTTTCTGGCCTTCTTCTAGCTTCTTTTAACTCAATCAAGTCTTAATAAAATACAGTTTAAACACTGTAGATTATTTTTTTACTCTCTTTTAAATAATATGATAATTAATTATTTCTTCATATTATATTATTGGAAGAATTAAATCATTATTCAACTGCTTCTTTCTTATAATTTTCTCTTTTTCAAGAAGCCAAAACCAGCATTATAGCTCCTGTATTTAGTCCAGCTAGTCCTTCCAAGCCATCTTAAGTTCCTCAGATAGTCCTGCACCATCATCTTCTGGTTCTTCAGCTGGGCTTATAGTCACATCATCTAGTTCTTCAGTCTAGCCAGCAGTCAGTCCTTCTAAGTCATCAAACAGCCCATTTTTGTCTCCAAACAGATAATTTTAGTCACCAATGTCATGGCCCATACCAGAGTCCAACTGGACTCCCACAGGGGAGGCAGGCTGGGCCTGGAAGGACATGTACTTAATAGGCTTAATACAGACCAGGTAGTTGAGAGCAGTGGCTAGGGGGCAACAACTCCCAGTATGGGGCACAACTTGGTTGGCCAGCCCCAATACTGTGATATAGATGAACCCCAAATTACTGAAGTCTTGGGCAGGAGGCACGTTGGGAAGGGGAGGAGAAGTAGGAATCTCCTTCATAGTAGGTGGCAGAGCCAGATGATGGGGGTGGAAGTACTCCAAGTCAAGGGCGTGGGGTGGTTTGACTGGAGCAGCAGGAGTGTAATCAGGAGGATAAGGATATGCAAGTTTGTATTGTGTTGTGGATTCCCAAATAGATTTAAAGAGAATAATTAAATTTGAGCAAAAAATAGACAATTCCTGCAATAAGATACTGATTTATGGGCATAAACTTGCTTTATTAAGTTTTCAACAGTGAGGAGGGCTTCTCCCCCTCACTACTTATACTTACTGGAGATTATGTGGCCTTTTGTGCCACCAGAGAGCAGATGGCATTGATTTGAGTTGAATTTACAATTTTTTACCAGAATTTGTGTGTTTGGGCAAGGGGGTGAGAGCTCATTGGTTGCTATAACATGGTCCTGTCTTGAACTGCAGCATGCCAAGGTTCCACAGTTATTTATAGATCCTGTGAGTGATTGAGCGCCTGATTGCACAATCAAACAATCACGCTCCCAATGTACCATTTTCTGATAGGTGAGTGGCCCAAATTTGATAATAGGCTCAAAGCCAGGGATTCAAGGCTTGTGTGCCTCTCAAATCCTAGGCCATTTGTTAGTCAAAAGGGGGTTTTCTTGCCCTGGAAGATACTTTGTGTGGGTTCCCACACTGTGGTTTTCTCAACTCTAGGGAGGTCAGCTGACTGTCCAGGGCAATCTGGGCCCTGAAAACCAAACAGCTTAAACCAGTCCTTCAGCTACTCCTGCATTCTGCTCTTTTGGTCCTCTGGATATTCCTGCTTCATGATCAGCTACTCCTGCATCATGATCTCCTAATCCTTCTCCAATCCTGCATAATGATCAGCTAGTCCTTCACTTCAACATGATCCAACAGTTCCTCAACTAGTCTTCAATGTTACCATACAGTCTGTCTTAATAGTCTTCCCTGCTTATCCCACACTATGAACCACCTTGGTTCTCAATCTCAGTCCCTGTTACCAGAACCTGTAGAGGTGATGGAAATTATCAGATAATAAGAAGCTGTCTCTATGTGGTGGGGAATCACCCAATAAATCCACATGGAGTTAATGATTAACCACCAATGCAGCTTCAGATACTGTTTTGTGAAATTTCCAATTGAGATACTAGGGTTAAGTAAAATGATTAACCCAAACCAAAAAAGCTAAAAATAAATTAGCCTGCAAGAGAATCAGAGTGTCTTCAGCATAATATTCAGGAAACTGAGATAGAACCAGATTTTCAGCTTCAACAGTAGGAGGGACAGCTCTGAGATTGGCAGGATTATTTCGACATTGGGTGGAGGCAATGACAAAGTACCAATAGTAGGCCCCCATCTTCCAGTAATAATCTAACCAAGGATTGAATTTTAGGGGATGCAGCGTAGCAGGCCAACTAAAGGATGCATTTTCAAAAGTAAAGTTAGATCAAGGGATATATGATTTTATTGAGTGAAATTTTGGGAGGACTCAACTCTTAAGAGTTGAAACAGTGAAAATGATTCAATATAGATCAAAAATTGACTAAGCAATACCGCCTGGATCCTGGGCTCCTATTCCTTCCACATTCTCAAGTGAGTATCTAGTCCAGTTTCAAAGAATTCTTGAGTGATCATCTTCTGATGACCATGCTTATAAATAAGATCATATTGGGTGACCCTCAAATTACGTCAATTTATCAATGTCAGCTTACAAGAGGAATTCAGATTCAACTAGCAAGCTGGAGCAGCTGAAAACCATTTTCAATCAACTGTTTGATTCAAATCCATTAAATCAGTTAGTTTTTTTGAGGGTTTCTGGATTTTTGAGCCTTCCTACTTGGCCAAAAAATTACTGGCATTATGGAATTCACTGTGACATTACCCTCTGCTTTATCACAGGGCACAATACTGCTATCTGGGAGATGGGACAAGGAGAAGTTCTTGTTGGTGGAGGGGAAGCTTTATTGCTGCTAAGGTAAGCTTGGGGTGAGCAATGGCAGTGGGGTTGCAATTATAGAGCTCTTGGATAAGATCTGTGCAAGTTAGACCAATCTTAAGAGGAGAACCCATGAATTCTCAAAATTGGGATAACCTTTCCAAGACACCAAATATTCTAGTCAATGCTGATTCTTATAGGAGGCCAAAATGCAATTTAACTCATACTCTAGTTCTTCTTCCATGAGAATGGGTTGGGAAGAAGGAGCATCAGAGCCCTTAAAGAGGTGAGTAGGCATTCATGAAAAGTATTGAAAATCTTAAAAGATGGGTGTAAATCTAACCAATACACAGAGGGATCAATTTGAAATTCAACTTTGAAGGGACCAACTTGCTTGGGACCTAACTTGCAGCAAGGGACATTCAATTTCATATTTTGGGCATCCACCATGACTAGGTCACCTGGCCTGTATGTATGACATTCTTGGAGCTTGTGATCTGTGTATTCCTTGTAAGTTGTCACAGCGGCAGTGAGAGTAACCTGAAGCTCTTGATGAACCTTTTTCAATGCAGCAGCTTGATCAGTTGCAGCTTCCACATTGCTAAAAAAAATGACGCCCAGGTTGGACAAGGGATTTTAGCCCACATTGGCATAAAATGGCAAGACCTGAGTTGATGTGTGTGGGGTGTTATTATATGTGAACTCTGTCATGGGTAAGTTAGCATAAAAGTCATCTTGTTGTGCATTAGTGTAGCGACTTAGGTAAACCTCCAAACTTTGGTTTACCCTCTCTGTTTGTCCATTGGATTGGGGGTGGAAAGCCTTTGAACAGCACAATTTGATACCAAGAATTCCAGTAAAAGCTTCCCAAAACTGAGCAATGAATTGGGGCCTGCGGTCACTCACCTTCTCCATTGGAATGCCATGTAGGGAGAAGATCCTATTCCTAAACAATCCAGCTGTTTCCACCAAAGTAATTTTGGTTTAGCAGGGAACAAAATGTGACCATTTTTATAAAACAATCTACCACCACCATGATTGCAGTAAAACCCATTAGAATCAGGAGGTTCACCAATGAAATCCACAGACACTGACTCCCAGGGCTCTGCAGCAGGCTGCAGTGGGACCAGCAATCCAGTAGTCTTGTTCTGGCTTACCTTGGACCAAACACATACTAGGCAGTCTCAAACAAAGGCTGGTACCTGCATTATCAAACTTTTCTAAGAAAACTTTCAGCAAATTAATTCCACTGTCTTATTTTTTCCTGAGTGACCTGTTGTAGGACAGGTGTGATAGGCCTCCATGATTTCATCCCAAATGGTTCCCTCTGGAACCCAAAAGCAACTTTGATGATATAGAATTGGTCCTATCTTGTGAGAAACGTGCAGCTAGCCTACCAGATGTGCACATGCTAGTTCCAGTAACCTATTGTAACCTTTGGACAGAGGCCGTAAGAAATTAACTTTGGAATATAAGTCTAAGTCTATGCCCTTGGTTAAGGATATAGTGGCAAGTGTAGCAGGAAGAGGTAATATAAAAGGAGACCACAGCCTCTTCTGATATCATAGTGTGTGTATTGAACTTGACGTCCATACCAACATCTGGGAGATGGGAAGGATTCATGCTCAATGCATCTAACAAGTGATTATTGGCTTCCTTAATGAACTTGTAGAAAAACTTGTACCTTTTTGGATTCCTGTGCCATCTGGATTGGCAATCTGGCAAAACCCTGGTTTGGCAATAGTACAGGAGAGCTTTATGGTTGATTCTTACCACAAAAGGATGACACACCAACATAAGGTGGTGATGCCAATGATTCAATAAATCCACAACTGCCAACAATTTCTTGTCCTAAATCATGTTATTACATTCCTAAGCCTCCATCTTCTGGGAGAAGTACCCCACCAGAATTTCAACACCATTATTGGCTCTTTGTAGCAACACACCAGCCACTGCATTTTTGGAGGATTCTGTAGTGACTAAAAAAGGAAGCTCTGGGTCCACATGTCTCAAGATCAGAGAAGACAACAAAAGAGCCTTGACTACTGTAAACACTTTTGCACATTCAGGTGTCCAGACCAAATTTCTTTTTCTGCTAGCTTAATATAAGGGGGTTGCCACTTCAGGCAAATAAGGGGTAAATTTCTTCAAGAAGGTACAAGTACCCAGGAAACTACAAAGTTGGAATACCTTCACAGGAGTAGCATATTTTCAAACTGCTGACTCTTTGAGGGGAAATAGTGTGACCATCCTCAAAGATAATTTTACCCAAAAAGGTAACCTTCTGTTTAAAGAATTCACACTTACACCTTTTGATGATAAATTAGCCTGGAGGATACGCTCTACAACTGCTGACAGATGGGCCTTGTGATACTTCTCATCTGGAGAGAACACCAAGATGCTGTCCATGTACAGAATGGCACATATACCCAGGAGATCTCATAAAACTGAGTCAATTAACTGCTGAAAGCAAGCCAGGGCATTTTTCAATCCAAAAGGCGTAATGCAGATCTGAAATATAACTTTCTTTTTTCTAAAAGTCATCAATCACTCCATTCCCTCTGCAATAATAACCATATTGAATGCATTAAAGAGATCAAGTTTCAAGAATACCTTTTTCTTCTCAACCCACCAAGAAATTTGTGCTTTGAGAGGCAAAGGGTAGGGCTTGTGGATTGTGATGTTGTTTAAATTTCCATAGTCAACACAAGGTCTAAAAGACCCATTGGATTTTTGGACAAACATCAACAGAGAGCAAATTGACAAAGCCTTCTTGAAGGATGTATCCCTTTGAAAACATGTCACAAGTCCACTATTCCAAGCATGTGTCCTCCTTTAAAGTCAAAGGGTAAATAGGAGACACAATACAATTCAGATCAACAGTAAATTTAAAGTCAAAGTCAAACTAGTATTCTTGGGGAGAACCTTGCCCCTAGTGGCATCAAATACCACAGACCAAGGCTGAAGGTATGATGGTAGGCCTGACCTCATGGGTGTAGGAGCAGGAACCAACTGGATTGTCTGTGAAGACTGCTCTAATTCCAATATATCTAATAACAGTATATGAATTGTAATGCTTGAAGAGTGGTCCACTTGTAATGCATTTTTGTTTAGCAGAGTCAATGCATTATGATCCTGCCACCAGGCCTATTACTAAGATGATAGGGTACAAAATATTAGAGCATTTTGAGAACTATGTGGTAAAAAATTGACCTGCAACTACAAATGTCACTAGTTTCTTAATCTGGAAAGAGGGGAATGTTTGAAAGTCTCTGTCCCTAATCAAAATTCCAGTTTGGTATCTTGAGTTGTAACAAATCTGCAGTCTCATCACTCATGAAATTCTCAAAGCGCTATTGTCCAACAGAATGGCTGGCCGGAAATAGTTTGGCTATTATTGATGCTACCATAAAATAAGAAGTAACCAGAAGTAGATTTATTTGCTGCAAACAATGAAACCTCAGCAGGATCTTGCTTCTCCTCAGTGGTACAGACAGCGGCTAAGGAGGCAGGGTGCTCCTAAAAATAAATCTTGATCATTTCTTGGACAGCTTCAGGGAGGACAGGACAATCACAATCAATGGTGACAAGAGGCAACTCCTTGGACTCAACTACTACTGACTTTGTGGGCACAACATGTTGAAGCATAGCCAACAAACTCTCAGTGGTTGCCACCACTGGCGCTTTGTTTACCTTAGCAGGTATGTTCAAGATAGCCAATTGCAACTGAGAAGAAACACAAGGAGAGCAATCAAAACTCTGACTAGATGAAGCCACCACAGAATAATTACCAGACAACCAGGAGCAAACCACAGGTTTGGCTTCAATTTCCATAATACTTTAAGTGGAAGTCAAAAGATTTGAGACCAGAGAAAGAATTTGGCTTACCAGGGCCTCACTAGTGGTTAGCTGGGAATACCAAACTGCCAGCTCCTGGGCAGTCTGGTCAACTGCTAACCACAACGCTGATAGTTTATTCACCTCAGGAACATCAATTGGACAGCAGTAGGCAAAAAACTGAGGAAGGAATATTGAGAGCGGAGTAGTACCCTGTTGGAAGGCATAAAATTTACAATAAACTTTGAGATCTTCAATAGATACACACAAATCTTTTAACAAAGGGTACAGAGATGCACTTTCAGTTAAAACATGTGGATTGGGCTCCACCGCGGATAACAACCATTCCCAAGCATCCTGTGAAACCTTTGTCATCACATAGTAAACTTGCAATTTGTGACTAAGGCTAGAACTGGAATAGATTAATAAGGCTGACAAAACTTCAAGCAAAATTTCATCAGTGAGTGGAGCAGGAAAATTATCTGGATGCCAAAATAACATGGTGCAGCAGAAATAGAAAACAGATGGTCCAGTCTTAACAACTGCAGTCGGAGATGGAAACCACAAATTAAAGGAAAGCCCAAACTGAAAACTCAGAAATGAACTGATGCAAATAAACATGGTAAACGCAGATATCTTGATAGAGAAGGAGAAAAGAAACACAAATTCATGACAAACTGCTTCCAAAAACTCAGACATCAAAGAGTTGAGTAATGTGACAGAAATCACAGGATAATAAGAAGCTGTCTCTGTGTGGTGGGGAATCACCCAATAAATCCACATAGAGTTAATGATTAACCATCAACACAGCTGAAGATACTGTTTTGTGAAATTTCCATTTGAGATACTAGGGTTAAGTAAAATAATTAATCCTAACCAAAGTAGCCCAAGATAAATAGCCTGTGAAAGCATCAGAGTATCTTCAGAATAAAATTCAGGACATTGAGATGCAACACAATTTTCAGGTTTAAAGACAGGAGAGGAACAAATCCAAGATTGGTAGGCATTGAATTAACATTGGGCGGCACCAACAACAAAGTACCAACAGCAGTCCCCCATCTTCCAGTAATAATCCAACCAAGGATTGAATTGTAGGGAATGTAGCGTAACAATCCAACTACAGGATGCATTTTAAAAGTAAAGTTAGACCAGGGAATATGTGATTTTATGTGGAGTAAATTTTGGGAGGACTCAACTCTTATGAGTTGAAACAGTGAAAATTATTCAATATATATTAAAAATTGATTAAGCAATACCACCTGGATCCTGGGCTCCTATTCCTTCTACTTTGTCAAGTGATTATATAGTCCAGGTTGCAAAGATCACTTGAGTGACCAACTTCTGATGGCCATGCTGATTAATAAGCTCATATCTGGTGACATTTAAATCACGTCAATTTATCAACGTCAACTTACAGGGGGGAATCAGATTAACTAGCAGTTTGAAGCAGCTGTAACCTATTTTTGATCAACTTTTTTTATTTAAGATGATTAAATTGATCAGTTTTGTTAAAGGTTTTCTGGCTTTCTGAGCTTTTCTACTTGGCTGAATAATCCCTGGCATTATGGAACTTACTGTGACAACTGATGCTGGCAATGTTTGCTGTTGGGCAGAGACTGGGGAGAAGACGCTGTACATCCCCACCACCCCGCAAGGAGATATCATACTGCATTATCACCGCAACTTGGGTCAAAGAAGAGGAAGTAATCTCTTCAAATAATGAAGCGTAAGGTGTGGTGGCCTTGTATGCGCTAAGACATCTTAGACCTCCTCAAAAACTGTGTGCTGTACAAGAAGAATAGTCAAAACCTGCACCCCCAAGTCTTTACTGCCCATCAAAGCCATGGAACCCTTTGAGCAGTGGGCCCTCAACATTGTTGGGCTCCTCCCTGAGGAAAGACTAGGCAAAAAGTACATTATTATGGCCATTGACTACTTTAACTGTTGTCCCGTAGCGTGGGCTACCACTAATCACACTGACATCAAAATACCTGCTTTATTGGTAAAGAGGTTGTGGCCTTCTTTGGGCAACCCAAACTTCTCATCAGGGATGGTGGTCCCAAACTTGTAGGGCATGTCATAAGGGCATACTGTGCCAAAAAATGCCCTCCAAATAATAGTCACAGCCCCCTACCACCCTCAAGCCAATGGTTATGTGGAGCGTCTAAATGGTTCACTGGTCCAACTTTTTGCCAAGATCTCATAGAAACATCCCAACACTGTGTGGCCTGAACACCTGCCCACTGCTCTGCTTATCTAACAATCAAGGATCAACAGAGGCACCAGGTTCAGCCCCAGCGCCTAGGCTTTTGGAACACCTGGCAGCTTGATGGGGATGAAACAAGGGAAATTTCAATCCACAGTTCCCAGGAAACCCCCCTTGTTGTCTACCCCCTCCCTGAGCCAGCGGCGTGCTAAGGCTCAGGACATTGAACACAAGCAAATTGAGGGAGGTAAGAAGCACCTGGAGGCCAGATACGCTGTAGGTGACCCTGTCTATGCCCTCAACTCTAATTCAGCCAAAATAGAATCCAACCTGGGGCCCTTCAAGATAGCCGCAGTTTATGACAGCCATACCTATCAAATTGAAGATGCCCAAGAAAACACCAATAAAATCTTCATCATGATTGCTTGTGCCCCTGCTGCGCCATCCCCACACAAAATTTGTTTGTTCAGACCTTCCCAGATCTCCCGCAAACATTCTGATCCTGGTGTCTGACAAGGAGCAGGGAGCAAGGGGGTGTTGCAACTAAGTCTCCATCCTTTTCTGATAATGTATCTTACAATACACAGGTGGCGCTTGATGAGTCGCCCCTTGATGTATCTAACAACATGAACCAATCTGATGGTAATGTAAAATTGTGGGCACTTTCTCCTAATTAGGAGCACTACCAATTTGAACTGCTGATCCCCGCGCAAGTTATTTCTTGGCTTCAAACCTTATATGGAACATGCCACTATGCCATCCCCTTATAGGCTTGTGGCTTTTCCCACATGGTATATTAATCACAATATTCTACAATAAACAATACCTTATTCTATTCATTCTTGTCCTTTATATTGGAATGTTGTATTCCCCAATCAAGTACTGAACTATAATTAGCTCAGTTGCAACAGTGGTAGCAGCAGTAGGTTCTTAGAGATGTTTTAAAAGACACAAAATCCCAGTATTTATACCACTTTTACTAATAATATTTAAGTTGTAAGGATTGTCAATCCCTATAAAAAATATCTCATATCTTAAAGATAAATTAACAAAATATAATATATTTCTTACAAAACCGCATTGAAACTATATCTGAAACTTACTATTTATTCCTAAAAAGTTATTACAATTCAAATAAATAAATACAAAAAAATTAAGTAAAAAGGATCCAGGCAAAGCAAAGCAAAGCAAAGTTTATTAGGCTAATTGAAGCCATCAGCAAGGGCATTAGCCACGTTTCAAGGTACTTATTAATCTCTGCCACATTGTACTTCTTTTTGACCACCTTCTGGATGTCCTCCTGGTAGTCCTGCTCCTTGAACTTTCTCTTTTTGGGGGCCTCCTGGTTGGCCAAATCCCAGAACTTAGAGACATTCCTGGCCTGCTCCTACTGCAGCTTCAGGTAGATCTTGGGGTTTGCCCCAAACTTTGCCTTCAGGTGCTTGTGCCACACTTCCAGTCTGGACGTGGTCTTCATCTCCCCCTTGAGGCAGGCGCCCTGGAAGTTCCAAGGAGCAGTAGCCCCACTCTTTGCTCTCCTGGCATTCACCTTCTTGCCAACCCACTACCTCTCAAATTAATCAAGGTAGCCCTTGAAAACGGTGGAGTGCTTTTTGAAATAAGCATCATCCAAGAGGGCCTCAAAGCCAAGCCCAGTATGCTCTGGTTGCACAAAAGCCAAGGCAGCAAACTGAGAGAAGGCAAAGAGGCACTTTTGTTTACCATTGTTGAGATACTTTTCAAAGAGGCCCTTCTTGCTCTTGAGATGTTTGATGAGGGCCTGCCTAAATTAGAAAAAAGAAGCCCTGTACTTCCCCATTTAAGGCAGCCTAAAAGGCTCTGAGTTGAGAAATCTTGAAGTCCATGATGATTACCTTTGGCCCAAGAGAGTGCGCATAAGCTAGCTGCTCAGTGCCCTGGGCAGACTCATCCTTCTCAGAAGAGGAAGAGTTTACTCTGGTGGCGTGGGAGAGAGTGTTGAGCTTGTTGGCAGGAAGGGAGCTTAAAGCATCCCAAAGAATTTTGAAGGCTCTGGTGTAGACTTCAGTCTTAGCACCAGGCAGGAGGAAAAACACAAGGGGAGGACCTGGGTATCAAATTGCCTGTGCAGTACCCAAAGCTGCTTGAAGAGGGAGAGGAAGGTTCCAAAAGTGCCGTCACACAGCCAGGTAGTAGCAGTGTTGAGCTTCTCCAGGTTTTGGGATGTGGTGTAGGCTATAATCCTATCCTTCACTTCCTGCCCATTGTCATGGAGCAGGAACATCTCACCATTCTTAGTTTTTTTGAGGGCATCTATGAGAACCAGATCTTTGATGGTGGTGGCGTTCTTGGCCAGCAAGTTTAGAGGCTTGACGCCTATCACTCACAAACTTGACCAACTGGTTGTGGGTTGGCACCTTATTCAAGTTGGTTGGGGAGAGGTACTTGCAAGCAAGCACAGCCAGATGGGTGGCAGAAAGATCTTTGGAGGTGGGCATCACCTGGACAAGATACCACTTGAGGAGGCAGGCTATGGTGGTATTTGGCATGATGTAGGTATGCTTGCCCTTGATGGTCTGGACAAAGTCCCAGTGCTCAGTGTTGAGCTGCACTGGGCAGGAGCGGTCCTTGTAGGTGTAATGGCGGCTCTTGAAGCCCCAGTTGGCATTGTTGCAGGAGAAAACATACCCATTGGCCACCATAGCCGGCCCACCCTTTACACTCATGATGGGGAAAATAGTATTTGGGCAGAGGAAGATGGAACCTTAAATTTTCTGTTGACGTTGCAGATGTTGTGAGCCAACAAAGGGTCCCAGGGGCCAGCAGGAGCATGGCAAAAGCCAGGGAAGTAATTGGGCAGGTCTTTGAATCATTCCCAGATGAGCTTGAAGGGGGAGTTTGGTGGTGGGAGAGCATGAAGGGGGCTTATCATGGTGCTCCTTATGTGTGCAGGAGACTTATATTTGGGTGGGGTCTTTTTGCCTTGCCGCTGCTTCTTGGTTGGCTCCTTGTCAGAAGCTGAGTTGTAGAAACTGTGGTTTGTAAGGGAACCATCAGATTCCTCTCCCCCAGTGGAGTGAGAAGGGCTCTTCTTAGGAGAGGGCTCAGGGGAGGGCTTTGGTGAGGGCTTGAGAGTGGCCTTCTTTGATGAGACAGGCTTCTTCATGGTGGGTTTGGTAGGCTTTGAAGGACGCTTGGTTCCTTTGGGCTGCTTTGAGGTGTTCTTGTCCTAAAATAATAAGTAAATGGGGTTAAAATAAAGAAATGTATTTTAAAAACAAAACAAAACAACTTAAAAAGAATAATATATAAAAATTGAACTTTTTATGGCTTTTATTGATATTTAAAATTTAAAAAAATATTGTATAAGCTTTTATTTTAATATAGTTTTAAATTTAGGTTAGAAGTTAAGAGACTTATGTAAAAGTAGTAGCTTATACATAGATTTTATTTTAAAAAATCAAAAATATGAAAGAGAAAGTTAAAAATAAAACATATCAAAGAATCAGATGACTTTATTATGTAAAACATAAAGTTTTATATGTGAGAAATCAAAAGCGTCAACATTATGAGTGACAATTAGTAAAAAGAAGCTGAATTCTCACTGTCAATTAAAAAATTTCAGACATTATATTTGACAACATTAACACTGTTGACATTTTTTTGAAAATTTATTATAAAAAAACATATTACACTAAATTACATTTAAGCAGACTAGCAAATAACAACTGTTTTCTGTGTATTTTTGCTCACATAAGAAAATAAAAAAATATGAAAATAAGTAAAAAAAATAATTAAAGTTCTTTATTTCTTTATTAAATATTATGTTTGGGTAGTGGTAATATGATATTTTACTATTTGGTATACTAAAAGTTGTTAACATTTTGTCTTCAGTAATGAAAAGGGTAAAGTATTGACAACGTCACTTACAACATTCTTTATAGGAGGTGACATATTAATTTAAGCTTTATTACGCCACTCTGATTTGCTTAACTCCACCCCAGCAGATGATCACAAGCAATTAAACAACATTTCTGAGTGTCAACATTATTTTTAATAATAAACTCTATAGTAAATTACATAGTAACTCACGCTTAAATTATTGGATTGCCGTTAGCCACCAATCCACTTAATATATTAAAGCCAGAATAAGTGCCACATATATATTTATAAGATGAACATTTTAACAATCAGTTATATGTGCAATGCTTTTTGAATATAATATTGTAATGAAAATTTTTTATATCCACACTTAATTTTTTTGTTGTAGATGTTTCAGTTTCATTGTTAAAAATAAGTTTGGCTTAAAAAGTGTCAACATTGACACTTTTACGCTGTGAAAACAAATAAAAAATAAACTAATTTTTATTAGTAAACATAAAGGAAAAATTTGGTTAAATTAAGTTTTTTATTAAGCTTAATATTAAATTGTATCAAAATGGCCACAATTTGGTTGTGTTTTCTGGGTTTGCACCTGTCAAGATTTTGTGTTCTTGAAGAAGAAGAGTTGTTTTTTTATTAAGGGTATTATGCATGTTGGGATTGGGATATCTGTTTGGGGACAGATGTGCTTCCAATTGGTGTGTGTAAGTGCAGCAACTGGCGGGGTTCTGTAGTTACTGGAGCCAAGTAAGGATATTCCTGTGGTCTTTGGGACGCAACACTGTCTGTGGTGGTTTTGGCAGGAGTTTGCAAGTATCAATAATTTGCTCTTATTGTGCTTTGACACCACTACTATCTGGACTAGTAGTAATGTTGATGGTTATTATTTTTCTGCCTCCCAAGTGATCTTGGAAGGGCTTTTTATAGCATAAAGGTAGCGGCCAGACTAGCGTCTAGCTGCAGATAACTCTTACTAGCTAGCCTATCATCCCCAAGCTTCTAGTTTCACCCCCAGAGTTGGATTCCAAACCTGAATAAGGTTTTGGAATGAAGTAATATCCTAGGCTGCTAATTTCTCCTCTTCAGCCTGGATATCCCTTGAATTAGTTGAGGCCAACTAAGTTGACATCCATAGGCCCGGGTCCTATCTTGTGCTTGGTCTAATGTGCAAAATTTGCACATGCGGTTTTCTGTCTCATTTCTTGGTGAAACAGGATGTTTGTATTTTTCCGTCTTTATTCTTTAGGGCAGGTTTGCATCTATTTTGGGATCTACACTGCCTACCATCTAATTATAGAAGCTTCTGGATTGTCCCATGACCTGAGACCTGGAATGTCTCAGGTGTCTTCTGGATTGTAAACTATAACAGCCTTGATATAGATTCTCCCTATTCCGGAATAAAGGTCTCAACCTGGCTGTGGCCTATCTATTGTTAGCCAATAGCTTTAGTGATGGGAATATGGATCAGTCAACCCTGATAGATCAGGATTTCCTGACAGCACCCCTGAACACTTTTAAAAAAGAATTAAGCTAGCACAACTAGCAAAAAACATAGGAGATTACAAGTTTTGAGTGGAGAGTGTCCATGTCAACAAAGTGTTGACATGGGCGCTATTGCCATATAAACACAGTCCATCCATATAGATCATAATGAAAAAGGCCTATTTTATAATGGATTTTATTATGAAAAATGCATTGAGTTATGCACATACCATCTAAATACCAGGAGTTGACCTCTAGCTGCAATATTCTAATGCAATATTTACATTTATTGGTCCTTAATTTATTATTGATAATGATAAAATTATTATGCAAATAATTATATGTTAATGCAGCAGATGTATACATTTTATTAATTATGGGGAATGTCAATAATGTAAAAAGAATATATTATTAATTATGAATTGAAAGAAATAATATCAACTTTAATTAGTTGTAACAAAGAAAAGTTTTATTTTACTCATCAAAGGACAAGAAGGGGAGGGAATGGGCAGAATGTATGTTGCAATCATCTGCGCCCATAAAAGGGACGGCATCAGAGGTAGTGAGGAGGGGATGGGTGGTGGTTTGGAAGTCAGGGTTAGAAGGCAGGTGGCTTGATCTTGATGGGGGTGGGGAGGAAAGATTTGTTGAATAGGAAGACACAGAAAGAGCTGATTGCTTTAATTTTTCAAATTCTTCTTCCATCACATATGCAGGCTTGACAAAACAAATGAATGAGGTGGAGGAGGTGGGTGTCCTTTCAGAACTTATCACTATCACTTCCATAGAAGATGATGAGATCTGATAGGTTCTGGACAAATATGAAAGGGAAAAGCTCATACCCCTTCTCAATTTGGGAGCACAGTTCACTGTAGGTGGCAGGCTTTAAGCGCCTGAGAGATGAACCAAAATTGTAAAGACATACATCTGTAAGATGCATGTTGGTGTGGTTGATGAGGTAGGACCAACAGGTATGCCCTGCAGCCCTAATTTCCTTGGATTGCCCATTCCTGCTGCTCCATCTCTGAACTCAGTACAACTATGTGCACAGCTTGTTGGGTGGCCCACCCCTCCAGCATGGCCTTGAGCTCCATCTGTTAGGCATACCCATCTGCAGTGTTCAATATTGCCAAGTAATAATTGACGCCCAATGGGGAAACTGCCAATAAAACCCCAACAAACCGATACAATATTGGGCCGCACTTGAATAATGTCAGACTGGATACACTTCTCTCCATAGTCTTGGATACTTGCAGATATCTTAGCATAAAACAGGAAGATTACATCATTATGGGCCCTCATTGCCCTCCCTTTGATAAAATTAATTATGGTTGAATTGTAGGGGTCAGTGTCCACCAAAATAGGGCCACTGAGAACTTGATTGGATAAGATTCTAGCAGTAACCACAACTCTGTGCATCCAAAAATTGACTGTTATTTTGTTGGTGAAGATGCTGTGGAGTCCCAGCTGGAGATGTACCTGGACCAGGGGCATCTACAGGTCATGTTCCATAATGGCCATCATAAGGGGATGGGCTGTGTCATCTTTGGTTGAAGTACAGGCACCAGTCAGGGTCTTCTTGGTAGGGGGGCCACAGTTGGAGTAGGCTTGCAGGGTTGCAGCCACAGTGGACTTTGCAAACCCCATTGCGGCTGCAATTTCCCCAAGGGACATAAGCTTCCCTTGCTTTTCAACCATTTTAAGAACAATCTCTGGAGTGATTAGTTTTCTTCTGTGTCTTGCAGGCTGATTGGCTGGGGGAGGGAGTATGTTCATCTTGGGAACTGGTAAATGCCATCTGATTGGCTGTTTTGGGGTTTTGGGCTCTCTGGGTGACCCCATGGCTAAAATGGCTGGTTCTGGATGCCATTGCTGATAAGGGATTTGGGTTGGCAGCTGCCTGTGCATGGTGGGCAAACAGGGCCATGCTGGAAGTTGCAGGAGAAAGAATACACTCCTGGGTGGGGCTTGCAGAGGGGCCTGCGGGTTGGGAGTGGCCATAGAGAGAGGCTTCACTGTTAAGTGACCCTGCATAGCCCTGCATGATTTTTTCAAGGCCAGGGAACAGATAATTGACTTGGCTGTTGTTGAAAGAAGACATATTAAATCTTTAATAAAATTTTAAAATCAAGAAGAGGAATGTGTATTTTAGTCAACTTTATTGTTATATATGTTAAGTTTTTGAATATTATGATCTAAATTTTAGCTGTCCTAAATTATAATAGGGTGATTTTTGAGAATGCCTGTGATTCCTAAAAGAATTAGCATAAATCCACTCTAGATCCTTTAGCATCCTTTTTGAGATGCCCATAAATTATATTTATTTCAAATTCACCGCAATTATGATATGAAACTTGGTTCTTGGATTTGACAATCCCACAATTTCAGATTTGTTAAGTTTTACATGATGTCTATGATTTGTTTTATATACAGGAAATCTCATATTTTATAATAGAATCCTGCATTTATGATGTATGTATCCCACATTTGCTTGTTGTGTTTTGTCTTTTGTTAGTTGAGTTATCTGCTCAAGAGATTCAAAATATGCCAATTTAAATAAACCAAAAAAAGTCAAATTAAATGGTTGATTTTATTAAATATTTTTATTTTCACTCAGCTGAGTTTCCTGCAAAAGTGATTTGACATTTGGACCAAGGATTTGACAATCCTGCATTTTTATATTTAGGTTCTGAATTTACAGTATCAATTATAATAAACTAGGGATTATACAGTGCATAATCACTAGACTTAATAGAATGCAATCTACTAAATATATGGCATATAATTGTCATATCAGTCATACTGTAAATTCAGAACCTAAAGGTAAAAATGTGAGATTGTCAAATTATTTTGCATGAACTTGCTAACTTAATGGAGTAATTTTCATCACATAACAACTTATTTTTTATATAAAATGATGAAAAATATGCCAGTAAGTTGGTAAGTTCACGCAAAAGGATTTAACAATCCCGCATTTTTACCTTTAGGTTCTAAATCTACAGTAATAAACTAGTGATAATATGGTGTATAATCAGTGCGCTTAATAGAATGATAGTCTGATGATAATACGGTATGTAACTGATAAAGATCTGCATGCAATGATTAGCCTGATTATTTGTGCTCAATCAGTCTAATCTCACACACAGCTTAAAGGAATTTGGGAATAGGAGGGTCAATTTAATATTTTTATGTCACTTACTGAATTTTTTGGCTGATCCTGGCTGGAAATCTAACTACAGGTAGGGTCTAATGAATCATCATTACATCATACTGGGGGCGATTTTAATTTTTTAGCTATCATTGGATGTGACTATCCTGGTCCATGCATGAAAATTCAACAATGTGGGTCAGGTCCAAATATAAAAAATATAGAGGCAGGGCAAGCAAAAGCAACAGGAATAAAACATGGGACCTCTGGGGCCAAGTTGATAATATACTGTCCATGTATGTCATGGAGAATGTACAGGTAATGTTCTATTTAGGACTCAAAAGATGTGATCCCCGTGTAAGATGGGTTGGCTGATAAGAGTGTCACCAACTTAATGATTAATCAGGGAATCACTTGTGAATTACTTTACTGAGAGGGATTAATTGTAGATGTTATAACAGTTATATAACTTTCTTGATTGAGCAATTAAAAAAATAGCAAATATATCTTGGTTATATAATGTAGGGGGAAAAGATAGATATAAGATCTGAAACAATTGAGGAACTATTTTTACAGTTGGGGAGCAGTGGTGTAATTTGAAACTGACCCTAAACATGTATCTAAAATTTAAAACTTAAATCCTGGGATTCAACTTCTAATTTTTAAGTCTTAAACTTAAAATAACTAAGCCCTGGCCAAAAAACAGCTGTTTTAACAATATTTAATAAAGGAAAAGGTCCCAAAAGACCTCTAGAAGACAAGGACTTGTTTTCAGAGCTTAAGGTGTTAAAATTAATATTAGTAATTTCAGCAAACTGTCACTAAGCTTATTATTTGCTGAAGCCCGTCTCAAATTCACATATACACCTTGAACTATCATCTGTTGATATTTTTGCATTTGAATTTAAGTGCAAACTTTCTTTTAAATTATTCTCAGGTTTAATTCCTGTGTTGGCCATTAATTTAATAGTTTTAAATCCACTACCATTATCAGGATTAATTTTTCTTCCTTCCTGCTAGCAAAATGATCCTTTGGACTATGTTCAAAATTCCCAATTGGGTTTGTTTCCTTCTTGAGGTCTCAAATTTGAAATATGTGTACCAGGGAAATCTGAATTGATGATCCTGAGAGGTATATTTGGTGAGCCATTATCTCTTAGGGAGCTTCAGCTCACTTATGGGAAAGTTCTTCTTTTGATTCAGTTTGGATATCAGGATATGGTAACCCTCAATATTGGTTCAGTGGTAGCAGGTCTTAACCTGGGTGCTCTGGCTTAAAAGGTAGGGAACTTGCTTCCTATTAAGTAAGTACCGGGAAGTTTGCTAGAGCTCATCACAGTCCTTCTTGTTAAAGATACAGAAAATAGCCCTCAAAAACAGCTACTATACACTGTTATTATCAAAAGCCTTGCTGTCATTAATATCACTTAAATTCTGAGCTACACACTCTATCATTCAGTTTACTGTGTGGTTTAACATAGCTCATTTCCCCTGGTCAAGAATATTCTACACAAAAAATTCCAGAATCAAACTATCATACTGAATAGCATTTCTTTTTTATCACTAGATAATGGTTAAGAAATGAGATTACTATACTCTTGGCCTTTTCTTAGATAGTATTTGGGACATCATCAAACCTTTTTCACACCAATTCCCAGAAGGTCCACCAGGTTGCAGAAAGATTCACAGGTAAAGCATATGTTTGGTATGCCAAGGCCATCCTTCAAGGGGAAAATTTACTTTTAACTATCCAGCCTGTTGTGTTTCCAGGTATGGTGTGCTGAATAGCTGTTATTGCTTAACTCAAATACGACCTTAGCCATTATTAAAGACTAAGCTAAGATAGATCTTCAGCCTAATGCGTAAAATATAAATTAAGTTATGTAAATTTGATCTTTAATTCATAATTCAAGGAGAGAGTTATATAGTAAGGAAGAGATTAATAGGGGCCACAGAGCGCCAGGATTCTCTGTTCCACAGCCTGGTTCCTCTGTTGCTTAGCCCACTATTATCCTAATGATTGGATGATCATTAGTTAATATGAACTTGAAGTGCAACTTAGTTGATCAATTGGACTAGTTATTATCCAGTACAAGAGTACCATTGTTCTATGGTTCACCAAGCTTAATGGGTCAATATTTGTTACAGTGAAGGCTAGTTTACAACCAATCACTTCATGACAGAGCCTTCTGTAAAAATCTCCTAGAAACAGTGGTCCCTGTCATTAATGAAATTTCAATACTTGTATTAAAAACCTGGGAATCAAACCCCAAGTCTCAGAAAAAGCCTTGTATGACCAGGATAGAGGGGAGCCAGCCAGACTGCCAGTTGGGCCAAACCCTGGACTGTCAGAGATATCTTGCCCCAACCAGGAGGAACAGAAACCTGCCAACCTGCCAAGTGTCAAGACTGGAGGTTTGAAATCAACATTGGAGACCCTGGAATCAAACCCCAAACCTCCAAAGACTACTCAAGTCACACAAAGTGGATGGAAACCCGCCAACTTGTTAAATTGCAAACCTGAGTTGAAAAGTTACTCTAAGACCTGCCAGGCTCTTGAGGACAATTCCCCAAATGATCACCAGATTGCTGCCAAACTTGCGCCACCAAAGAGCCAGACCTATGCAGAGGTTATAAGGAGGAACACAAAACTACTGCTAACCCTTCCAATGACCACCAGCAGCTGCCAGTCTCCCATCCAGAATGGGTAGTACAATTGAACTACTCAGGTGACGTGGTGAACAGTAGCAGCAGAATAAAGCATTGTCACTTCTGTTCACCAGAGCAGGCACAACCTGGATCTGCCGCCCTTAAGACTCTAAGCCAAAATTCATGCCCTGCCAGTGCCTTGTCTTCAAACGTGAACCCTGTGAAGATCAAAGAAGCAAAAACCCATGGTATAAAAGCCCTGGCGGTATGGTGATGACCATATTGTCATTTTTTATAATAAAGTTTTATGAACCTTTGGCTTGAATAAATATTACCTTATCTAGTCTTGGTGATCTTCCATCTTAACTCTGATCAAGTAGACTATGAGGCAAACGCCCCCTCTAGAGACCAACCTGCCACCTCTCCTAAGGCACTATACTGTCCCCCTGGAGCCCCCTTTGGACCTATGCATTTTACCAAATACCCGCCCAACCTTGCCTACTTGGAGTACAACTTGGAGACCATCTTCATTTCTGATTCCTTGGCAAGGACTAGAGAGACCAAATACATAAGAAAGCAAAGGAAAGTGGTACAAAAGGCCACAAAGATTGTTCAAAGACAAGTACAATTATCTGCCTGCCTACTTTGTTCCCATGACTCTGCCATTAACCCCGTGACCTGACTGCCCAATGGAACCCCCCACCAAAGCTGAGACTATGTCCACCCAACTGTTTGGAGTACTCTACATTACTTTGAAAGGAATGGTAGACATCATGGTGCCCAACTATGGGCCCTGGTCTTTGGTTGGGCAATCCATATCCCATATTATCAAGTTAGCACCCATCCTATGGTGGGCATTACCCACTGTCCTGGCAGTACCCCGTCTAGAGTCACCTAATGCCTCCGCCTAATCCTGGGTTCCTGAAAGTCCCTGCCTAATCTACCAAAGAGCTCTGAGACAAAATCATGAAGCTTTATCAAGGGAAGGTGGCAAGTTAAACTACATCAAATAATTATCTTGTTTAAAGGAATCTATTGGGATAACTGGCTCTGAAGCCTGCTACTTTTTTTCAGAAGAGATCATCCCTGGAACGCAAGGCTTTTATTTCTCATCATGTTTTGCCTGAAAAGTTTGAGGAGATGACTCAAGAGGCACTTAAATGGTCCTCTAATATCAAAAAGATTCCTCTTTGGAACAACCCAAAGCCAGATTCTACCCAAATCACTTCTACCATTACTGAGGCTCCTAAAGAACTGATTCCCAAACCAAAGGGAGGATACTAACTCCCCCCAGAGGAGAAATAATTCTGAGTATGTGATACGCTTTGCTTATATTTTGGACAGGCCAGACACTCTGCCAAGAATTGCCAAGCCCTCTTTAAGGTAAAAAATAGCTCCTTATTTTTTTGACTTCAAATGCAAATAAATCTTCCACCCAGTCTTATGTGCTTTTATCTATTTCTCTAGAGCAGAAATCTGGTGCAACCTCTAGCTATGAATAGACTGAAGCTGGAGCTACAGTTTCAGGGCCCAGAATACCCTGGACAATCAGCTGGCCTTCCTAGAGGCAAAAATCCCACAGCTTGGGAACCTTTACCAAGTATCTTCCAGAGAAAAAAGAAACCCCTTCCAACTAACAAATGTCCCTGGATTTAATAGGCACACAAGCCTGAAATCCCAGGCTTTGATTCTATTATTTAATTTGGCCCTCTTAATTATTGGGAAATAGTACATTAGGAGTGCAATTGTTTATTTGTGCAATTGGGCGCTTGATTGCTTGCAGAATCTATAAATAACTGTGGAACCTTGGCATGCTGCAGTTCAAGAAAGGTTCATGTTATACCAACCAATGAGCACCCACCTCTTGGCCCAAATACACAAATTCCAGTGAAAATTGTAAGTTCAACTGAAATTGATGCCATCAGCTCTCTGGTGGCACAAAAAGCCTTAAAATTACCAGTAAGTATATGTAGTGAGGAGGAGAAGCCCTCCTCACTGTTGACATATTAAAAAAATAAATGACTTTATGCTCAGGATTCATTATTTTCTTGCAAGAACTATCTACTTTTTGCATCAATATAAATATTATGTTTTCATTTATTTGTAACTCCACTACACTTTAAAACCTCATGTATCTGCTCTCTCCTGGCCACCAAGAGTGATCATTTTGCCCTCCATGCTGGATATTTATCCTACTCCTCCCCTGCCAACGGTGCCTCCTGCACAGGACTTCAGTAAGTTGGGGTTTATCTATATCACACTATTGGGGCTGGCTGACCAGGTTGTGCCCCATACTGGGAGGTGGCTTTCCCTAGCCACTGCAGTCAACTATCTGATCAGAATTGCACCTATTGTGTACTTGGCCTTCCAGGCCCAGCCCGCCTCCCCTGCAAGAGTCCAGCCAGGCTCTGGTATGGGCCAAGAGATACAGGGAAATTAATTAATCAAGAGCTTTCAGAGTCTTTGGTATTTGTGATGATCCACAAGTGGAGCTGTTTTGCAGGGGTGAGATAATGTTATCAAAGTAGATAATGATTGCCTGAGAGAGATAAATAATTGTTATTCTTGTCTTTTTACTTGGCTGTTGTGACCGTAAACAGTCACTTTTATTATTTATCAAATAAATACCCCAAGATATATGGCTGTTCTGTTTTTACTGTTTAGTTAATATTGATAAGTTTGTTTTTGAATTTTTTGGGGAAAGGCTTTATAAGGGGAAACTAGCATCTATATTCAATAAGGAAATAGAATATGGTTTGTTAGTTAGGCTGTACTAACTGGAAAAATTGAGGCAAGAGTGGCCAAATCAATTTTGGGGACTAGGTATCCTGCAAACGGTTTAATAACCCCAAAGGTTAATTAAAGATATACCCACAGATATGATTAATGAGGATTCAATAATTGGGTCAAAATAAACTTGAATGTGTCAAGTAAAAACTTGGTTTCTTTGGATTGAGTTGGTTAACTGTTTGGGTTAACCAAAATCATTGGGGTTGTCAATTTTGAGGCTTTCCCCTCAATCTTTTTCAATAAATATGCCTTCTTTACTTTTATTTGAAAGGGCTAAGTTTGGAGTTCTCTAAGTTTAAACTGCGGTTGCTAGAAAGGAAGTTCCTGAAGGCTCCCTGGAAGAGGCCTGGGAGAGTCTTGAGGATACAAAGATTTTGCCTAAGGAATTGGTAGTGGAAGTTAAAGCAGCTTTTGAGGAGCTATATTCGGAGTATTTCACCAAAGAGAGAAACCAGCACGAGGGAATCAGATTTATTCATGGGATTTGCTGAATTCCTGTTAGGGTTTGATGAGATTTTGCAACAAGTGAAACATGCAGAAAATAGAGAGATTGTAAGATCTCAGGTGAGGGAGGAGAAAAGCGTTGAGATTATGGCTAGGTGGCCTGATGAAAATAAGCTGTTGTCATAGAAAATCACCTTCCTGGAGGTAAATCTTGTAAAAGCTTTATCCCATAAAGATTCAGGTAACAAGGGTCAGCCAGGAAATGATAATGGTAAGCTTGGCTGGCTTGAACTGGATCCTTCACAGCTGTGATGGCTGGGGTTTTCTTAAACAAGTTGGTTGGGGCTTGGTTTTTGCCTTGGGGTGCTAGGAAGGTGGCCCCTAGATGGTGCTTTGGAATGATACAGAAGGGGTGTACCCTGTCATTATTATACCAATGATTATAGGCATCCTGAGGCTAGCTGGGGTGAGAATAAAGCTATGGGCCTGCCCTGGGATAGATGTGCTGAGATAGCTCTGAAATTTTAATAGCAGCTGGGGTGAGAAAATAGTTGGATGGCTTTAAATAGAATGGAGGTAGCAATATTTCACTTTCTATGACTTTAGGATAGCTTTAACAAAGTATTAAAGTTGCTGGGTAAAGAATAAATAGGTCAGAACCATAATTAGGGTGGCTGTCCAGAGAAGCAGATGGAGAACTTAATAAATTGGAGGTTTCAGGAAGTAAAATTGGTTACTTTGCGCCTGAAAGCTCAGACTTAATCACCTTTGCTGTGATCTGAGGCGCAGCATAGAGTCACAACAGGAAATCCTAACCTTAGGATTGGATTTGTATTAAGTCTTGGTTAGAATGGCAGGGAAGGCAATGTGATTACCTTGTGGCCCTGAATGAATAATACCTGCTAGACGTGGCTAGAGAGGCGCCAAAGTACACGGAGACAAAAATACAAAAATGTGAATAGAACTTAAATTTTATTGGGTATAGAAATTGGGATTATATACTGTGTTGCTTTACCACAAAACAGTACATGGACGGTAGGATCACTTGCCAAAAGAATGAGTGGGGCAAGAGAGTTGTGCAGAACCAGGAAACCAAACAATTGTATTTCCCAATTTGGAGCCAGCCTCGTTTCAAAGGGCAAAAGCAAAAGAGAGAGATTCATCCTCAAAATAACCCAATGAAGGCAAAATCAAGACATGGTGAATGGCGGCATTCACAACAACCTGGGTGAGTAAAGACAACTGCACAGACATGAGAATTGTCTGTGGTTGAATGGCCCAAGTGGAGGTCACTTGCAGGGGCCCATTCAAACACCAGTATCCTTGTAGACTTTTTCCCTGAGTATGAGGTATTGGTAACAGGGACTGAAAAGTGAACTGAGGTGGTTCATAGTGAAGATTGGTTGAAGGACTGGAAGATCATAGCAAAGACTAGTCAAAGGACTGGGAGATTATAGTGAAGACTAGTTGAAGGACTAGAAGTTGGGTAAGAAGAACAAGCAGAAGTAGTTTTTGGAGCAAGAATGCTGGATTTGGACAATTGGAAGTAGGATCAATAATAAGCAAGAAGCAGTAAAAGAGTTAATTAAACTACCAAAAGATATGATAAAAAGATTGAATTTAACATCATGTAAAGAAATAGAAGGGGAAGATTGAATGGTTTACAGAAAATAGACTGTAAATTTATTGAGAGTTGAGAGAGGCAAGAAGTGAGCAATGGGCGAGTTCAAAGTGTTAAAATGTTGAGAAATGTGGGGAAACTTGGAGAAACATTGAAGAATTAAGGGTTAAAAAATCCCTTAAGTAAAACATATGTGGAAGCGCTCAAGTTTTGCTGGAGAAATGTGACAGGAAATACAGTAAAACTGTTTGAAACACAGAGAAGTTGTTTATCCAGAGCAAGAAAGCTTTGGGTTCAAACCATAGTAAAGAGCAAGTCATTTGGGTGAATGTTTTGTGAAACAGTTGAATCTGGGCGTCTGAATGGCTGTAGGTCAAGTCTTTTTAATCACTGTTTTAAGGGCTTTAAATGAAGGGGTTAAGCCTAAAAAATGAGGGAATGAAGCAGGAAAGTCAGGGTTTTAATTGGCTGAAGTAAGTTAAAAGATTTATTATATTATAGAGCAGAAGAAACAGGATAGTTTAAGCCTTAAAAATCAGAGTTCTGAGATAAACAAGGGCTGAAACAAGGAGCTATAAAAGTGGGTGCAATCTGAGAACTTTCAGGGACTGGATCAAGTGGAATAACAAGGCCAATAGAGCTATACAGAGGGCTGGAGACCAAGATAAAGGTGCAGGAGCCCAAGATTAAGGAGCTGAAGCTTAAGATAAAGGAGCTAAAGCCAAGCAAGGAGCAGGAGTCCAAGACTAAAGAGCAGGAGCCCAAAACTAAGGTGCATGAGTCCAAGACCAAGTACAAGAAGTCCAAGAGATTGTTGGAGGACTCCAAGTATTGCCACATCTCAATTTTTCCCCTGATCCCCAGCCAAATACCAGAAGGTTTCTAAGGGGACTTCCCTTCTAAGAGTAAATAAAAGCCCATTTCAACCCCTATAAATATTTTTGAGGTATATTGTCCCCTACTAGAGAATGACAACTCCTTCCAGCTGGTCCCTGGCTATGACCCAGGAAGCACATTGGGGACTGGTGAACAGGAACACCACAATCACCTTGCTGCCAACTGGATAGTGGGAAAAATCCATAGAGTTTCTGAGTCCCCTTTATTCAGCCCAACTATCTAAAAAAGGGCTATTTTAGCAAGCTCCAATATACAGTAGAGACGTTCAAGGTCAATCCTATATCTTGTTTCCCAGTAGAGGGAACTTGTCAATCTCCTTCTTGACCAGGGCCAGTGCTTCCCAAGCAACCAGAGGTCTCTTGCATTTACAAGCTGTAGGAGGCTTCTATTTGGCTTGCAACCTTGGTATAAGTTAAGCTGCAGAGATATAGGATGGGTGTTTCCTGGGCAAGGTGATCTGGGATGGCCTGGTACATGGCTTTGTGGCCCTAGAGGCTGTTTCCAGATAACCTTGGTGTGCATGTGATTGGAGGTAGCTTGGTGGGGGTGGTTAGTTTACTACCTTTAGTAGATACTTGCCCTAAAACTGTTTAGGGGAAGTGGAGGAGCCCAGCTTGAGGGGGATGGTGGTCAACTGGGGAAGCCTGGCCAGTGGGGACGTATTAACTGGGAGGCCTGGTTGTTGCTAGGGTTGTGAAGGACACCCCTGGACAAGGAAATGAATGATGTCTGTCATTTTAAAATGTGACACTATATGTTTTTCTATCTTAATCTTTTTAAAAATCTTGATTTTGGAGGATTAAAAAGAATCTGGTCTTTATCTGGGGCTGGTCTGCTGTAACCCTAGCTGACCCTTTGGGTTGGCTGGGGGAATATGGGAGCCAAGGGGAAGTTGCTAGTATCACAGCATCTGTGATCACTCCCCCTTGGGAAACAATTCCCCAAGAAACAACCTGATTATATAAATAATTGGTGGCACTTTTACCATATGTCCCTGTTGTACAAGGGCCAAAAATTTTATATCCTAAGTACAGTAGTTTTATAATCTGTTGAGATAAAATGAAATCAACTCAGTCTAAAAAAGAGATTGAAAAACAAGGAATTTATATTGAATTATGATGGATTTGGATCCAATTGGATCTTCCTTTTTAGACTGAGATGGTTCCGTTTATCTCAACAGGTTATTAAAATACTGTAGAGCATTACTTGGACAAGCCCCATGGCTTCCGTGATGTACATGGACAATATATTGCTTGCCAGGATGATATATATTACCCTTCTTCTATATTCAATAAAGTATCATTCTCTTCTTACTTTTCCCCTCAATCACGTTCTATATGCTTCTTGGAATTGCATACAGCATTGAAGACGGGTTTAAGATGGAATCAATAGCGTTGAATTAAAGGCCCCAGTTTAATTGATTTGGTTTATTGAAGTTAGTTGGGCAGCCCAGATTACCAAGGGGATTACAAATCCTTGTACTAAAAAGGGGTTCAGAGGATGGGGGGATATCCCATTTTGGTAGCGGGTGCGGTTCGACTTGCAGGGGGTTATTTCATCGCTGGCGCAGCCAGGGGAAGATAGTTTTACCGTGGCTCGGAAACCCCGATGGGAGCTCGGGGAAACTAGGCTGGGAATCGCCCTTTGAGGACGAACTGGCTTTGTGATTTTATAGGAGAGCTTTCAGGTGGTGATCTTGAAAGGGTGAATTATGCACGGGTGGGTGTTGAAATAAATATCTAATTTTGGCTCGCCAGTGGTGGCGTGCTGCAGTGATGGGCGAAGCATTCTGGGTTGCTCCAATTAATGGGGGTGGTAAGAAGTAACTGCTAATTTAAAATGCATGTTAAAAGTGTTTGTTTCGTTAAGAATTTATTAGCGATCGGGTGAAGCAAGACCCGAGTGGAAGCAGGAGTGAGAGGTTGTCAGCCACTCCCTGACAATGGCAGCTGGGGGTCTTTTTAAAAAGGTGAGGTTTAATTTAGATTTATTAATTTGATGCGTGTTGCTTGTGCATCAAGGTGACATGGCAATAGTTTAAGCAGCTGCAGGTTGCAGCTGGGATCTATGGTTTTAAATGCATTGATTCAAAGCAATCTGGATTGGTTTAGTGTTTATATTTGATGGGGTGAAATGGTGGGTACTGCCATGAGTGCACTCTGAACTGCTCTAGTGGTGGTAGAAGCAATTGTCGCTGGAAAGTTTAAACTTGAATCTGCTGCCCAGAGATATGATGGTGCATGTTAAATGCAATCAATTACTAACTTCAAATGAAATCAGCAATCATTCCATGCGAAACCTTTTAAAGAAATATTCTTAGAATAAAATTATATATAATTTGGATCACAGATGTGATTGGATAAGCTTGCTAAGTTGGTATCTGTTCATTGGGCAGAATAACACCAGCCACAAGAAGTTTTGTTAGAGTGATGCGACAATATTTCCTGCGCCTAAGATGGTTTCGTACAAATTTAGAACAAACATTGTCATGCATCCCACTGTTGAGGTCCAAGGCTTCATTTTGTTGTAAAAATAGTGCGGATACTATTTAAGCACTGTACTTCAAACATAATCGACATGGACTATCAACCAAAGCAATCCAAGGCATGCGACGCGTGCCGCACACGGAAGATCAAATGTCTGCCCACAAGAGACAACAACTGCCAGTCATGCCATCGCCGCGGCATCATCTGCACCTTCAACAAGGACCAGCTGCCCCCCATCCAAACCCTCCTGGCTCGCCCCGCTGACCCCCGCTTCGACTCCCTCTCCCGCCTCTTGAACTTCCGAGTCACCACCTGGAAGCTTGAACCAACTGTTCCCCACCTCGTCCTCTCCTACCTGCACCACGCCGGCCCCAACAACAGCGTGTTCCCCATCTCCATGATTGTTGAACTTCTCCAGGAACCACACCTCCCCGAGATGCTTCCTCTTGTCCTCTCGGCAATGGACCACCACCTGCACCCCTCCAATGCCACCACCTCCAACGCCCACCGCGCCATGCGATGCCTGCGAAAGCGCGACTCGCGACTGCTGCTGGCTTCCCTCTCCATCCTCCGCCAAGCCTCCGCAACTGCCACCCTACGCCAGCCAGCCATTGATGACTTTTCACCACTCTCCTCGGAAAAATCCGTCATTGAACCATTCCCTGACTATAAGCTATAATTAACACCCAATAAACCCCTAGCATCATTCAAGATACCCTATCAAACAACATAAATGCTAAACAATCCTTCTTAAAGGTTTTCTATAATTACTATTGATATGCTTTTAAAGAATGGACCTACATTGCATTCCATTATTCCCCGAAATCGGTCAATCTCCCCCGAGATCACCTTAATAGCACCACCAATCCATTTAAACTGTCGTAACTCCAGCAACTATAAATGCGGGGTCAGCTGCACCGAGATCGGATTTCATCCGAGATGCGAAACCTAGCCAATAATACTTCACACGCTAACCCATGATGTAACCTTTTACAACCACACCTAAACCGGAGCCCCTACCAGCTTCGAACTCGCGTGCTGCCAGGGAGCTTGGGTTTATCGAACAACCGGCATCGGTAGCTGCGCGGTGGAGGATTAATTGTAATACATGGGCGTACATCTTAGCAGCCGCTAGTATCGGGAGCGCCAATCTGAAGTATGTAATCCATGCAAGGTGGCACCCAAACTTCTGGGGAGCAGCGAGGTGCAGGATCCTCATGCTTGTCGAGGGATTTGGTCGGCCAGCCAGCATGCTTAAAAAGTCACCCCCACCTTTCCTATGCTACCCATAATACAACTTCAACTGGGATCTCTGCTGATTGATTGCATTGTTCTTCAAGCCTGCAGAAGTTAGTCTGGGTTATCCCACCCTGTGATTCTTAGAATTGCCACCAGACTCCAATCCCAATCACACCCGATAACTATAGGCACATCCATCAAAGGCTCAACATGCCTTTAGATCAATCAAATCTACTCAACTCTACCTGTAATAAAAATATATTAAACTTGACTCCCATCCTAATAGTACCCATCCCCTCTGCCAAAACAATACTTGAGATATATGTCAAATACCCACATTACTCTACAACCATACTTGATCTCTAAAAATCATTATTCCCCCTTTCACCTCCATAGATCATCAACCCATACCAGTTACACCTTATTATACACACACCTTGACAACCCCCACAATGACCTCCCACCTGACCCAGGTCCTCAACCAGGCCACATCCATAGACATATGTAAAGCTACCTTCTCCTCATAGCACTGATAAAGTTATCCCCAGTGTCACAAAATGTTCAATTACTCCCTCCCAGGAAATCATTTCCCAGATAAATGGCTCAACTACCAAATTGCAGTGGCACTATTGCTACACCTCATGTCATACAAGAGATATTACAAGTCCCATGACTAACAATACTCAGACAAGCAACATGGCATACACGGACAATATTTGGATTGCCATGATGCTAAATACCCCCAATATTCATATCAAATAAAGTACCATCCTTGTCTAAACTTCCTACTATTTGGTTTACAGTAACCTGCATAAGTAATGGATCAACAGTATTTTTTAAGATGAAAGATTTTATAAATCAAAAATGAGTAAAATTAGTATGAAAAGATGCACCACAAAGTTTTATACAAGGCTTTAACAAAAATATGCAAAAATAAATAAAAGTGAAACAGATATAAAGTAAAATTGAAAATCAACACTATTATAGCTTTTTGATCTATATAAGAGTTAAGCTCATAAAATGCTTATGAAACAGAGCCACCTTATCAAACTTACCTATATAATAAAATTGAGGTTAGAGAATCTTTTGACCAGACAAGATGGCTAAAACAAGAGAAATACACGAGTATACGGTAGGATACACCATTTTAAAATACAGCATCTTGAATTTCTGCTATCTCAATTTACTAGTAAAAACGCCATTTTGATTTACAACATTTTGACTAAGAAAAACCAGGTTTAAAATTTTAGATTTTTTGAACTCCAAAAACTACCCAAAAAATTCCCAAAAATAAAAATTCAAAAAACATACCTAGGCTTAAAAAAGCCTCAGGATTCCAAATCTGCAATAAAAAATGGGGTCAATTAGTAGCAACATAGTTGTGTAAAGCCCAAAAGTTAAAATAATCCCAAAAACAACCATTTTCATATATTTTAACTATAAACTATGCTTTAAAATAAACATATATTTGTACCAAATACCAAATAAAATTAAAATAATGATAAAATTAAAGGAAATAATAGAGAAGATAGAGT
>QTSX02005095.1:0-94294 GCA_014839935.2 Entomophthora muscae | reverse complement strand
GTTTTTGAGATGGCATGTTGTACCAAGTATATTTTTGGTCAAGTTATCCTAGCAAAAGATATGGTGTTATATTATAGAAAAATAAGCAACAAACTTAAGATTGGTGCTGAAACTGCCCAAGGAATTTACCTACTGCACCAAAAAGCTAACTCAGTGAAGAATTTTCTAAGATCAGATTGCTCTAAAAAAGCTAGTGAGAAAAATAATTGATTGGTAATTAGAAAGGTCTTAAAAAATTGCTTTTATCAGCCAAACAAATTATGCAAATTTACAAAAACTCCTTATAAGTTGAATTTTCTGAGACTACTGTACATATAAAACTACATGATAAGGTTTATATGGGAATGTTGCAAGAAAAAATCCTTTATTACTCCAGAAAATATGGTTAAAAGATTGGCCTTTGCTTGTTGATATATTAATCACCTTATATATTTCTGGGACTAGGTTATTTGGCCTGTTGAGACCAAAGTGCTTCTCAGTAGATCTCAGAGACCCAAAACTTGCTACTGGAAACCAGGAGAATAACTCAAGCTCTGCTGTTTAAAAGGTACTGTTAAAGATAAGCATGTGGGTGCTATGTTTTGGGTTGTTTTACAGCCAATAGAAGAGAAGAGATCCAGCCACTCACTGGGAAGAGGGATGCTGTTATCTAAAAAAGGATCCTTGATTGGAATCTCTGTTGTTTTATGAGGGATCTGCAAGATCCAGCCAATTATATCCTTATGCAAGATAACGCCACTATCCACAAGGCCAAAATTATTAAGAAATATTTGGATTATAAACACAATATTTGTTTGGATTGGCCTTCTCAAAGCCCAGACTTAAGTCCTATTGAACATCTTTGAGATGTCATTAAGTCTAATTTTCCAGAAGACTCCAAACAATCCATATTGGATCTAAAATTTGGAGTGGCTAAATCATGGGAGGCAATTCCTATGGAAATTCTCAAAAATCTTATCTACTCAGTGCCTAAAAGACTTGCTGCAGTTACCAAAGCCAAAGGGAGACCAACAAAGTACTAAGTACTTGAGATATTCAATATTGTAAGTTATCTAAATATGATAATAAATATGTATATTTTTATTTTGTTTTATTTTTGTTTCACTTTTATTTATTTTTGCATATTTTTATTATAGCCTTGTATAAAATTTTGCAGTGCATCTTTTCATGCTAATTTTCCTCATTTTCAATTTGTAAAATCTTTCTTTCTCTTAAAAAAAACTCTTAACTCATTACTTATGCAGGTTACTGTAAATCCCTTCCAAGGTTTTTAAACTCAATAGCAGTTCTGGAGTAGGTTATCCATACCCACCTATCTCCAGGAAAGATTCCCCAAGAAACAAATCCATACAGCAACCCATCCTGCCAACTTGAGATGTCATGAGGAGGGGCAGGATATCCCACCCAGGTACACTTTTTCTTCAGCAGCCCAACTGCCCCAGAAACCGGGTCAACTTCTGAAGTTCTCCCAGAGCCCTGGATTCTTTGCAGCTGCCACTACCCCCAAGTACCAAACTTAGTATCCCAGACCTTCTGCCTGCCCAGATGAGCATATTCCTGTCAGGATGCAGCACCCATGCAGAGGACTGGTTAGTCTTAGCAGCCAACTTAGGTTGGTGAGAAGAGGATAGGGCCAACCACAGGAGGGGGTGGTAACTTGATGAGGTAAGATGCTGAGTGACCTGCCAAGGCTCATGGTCTAGTGGAGGAAACCATAGTGTCAACTAACCCAGCCAATGTGATGTAGGCAATGCCTGCATATTGGTTGGCATAGGGAGGTGTTGTTCCAGGGCTGGGGGCAAGCGGTCAGGTTTGGGTGTAGGAGGGGCCTCCATATCTTTTTGATGGGCTGGAAGATAGCTGTATTTCTCACAGAAAAGGGCAGTGCAGTGCTCATACCAGGCTTCTTTGTGGAAAACTGTTATTTGGGCTCTCTGTCTAGCCAGGAAATCAAATCTGATAATGTTACCCAAGGTAAACTCTTTATATTCTGGCTTGAATGGGTATTGATTGAAGTGTACCAGGCCGTAGAGAGCTCCTGGTGGACAATAAAAAAGGGCTGGGGTTTAGGAACTTCCTCAGATGGGTGGGCCAGTGGGCCAAGATTTTCAGTTGAGACAGTAGTGAAGCAAAAAAAATAATCAAAATTGAATATAGAATAAAATTGTAGAACCAAGGTCCAATTATATTATTTATTTCAGAATGGTGATACCATTTTTACAGGTGTCTTCTGCCTTTAAGCAACATTATGGTTACCAAGTTCAGCTTGAATATGTTCATATGTTAACAATATTTGCACAGTTTTTCTGGGCCAAAAGTTCTGTGTCATGGTACACCTCATGACATGCTGTTTCTTCTAGTAAGGTAACCTCAATCTGATAGGCCATTGATTTTCCAATAGTGGCCCCATCATTTTTGTCTATTTCCTGTCATCCATGGCTTCAGGTTCTTTGGAAAGCATCAGCTGAGTTGTTTATATTTTAATGAGCCATATATCCTCTGAAGTGGCTTCTTTATTATTGGTTGACCGTAAAAACCATGATTTAGCATCTCCAATTTTTGCAATTTATCAGCATCAGCTTCAGAATTTTTCCCTTCAGCCCAAACAAAAATATCCTTTTCTGATGGCCCAGCAGCTATGACGGAAGTGACAGCATGTTGGCTAAGTGCCTCCAGCAGTCTAGATTGATTAAAATTGATCACCATCCCATTGTTCTTATTTTCAAGTGGAGAGGCATCAGTAAAATTCAGATGCAAGTTCACATGGTGAATCAGCTTTGAGCTACTGAGTGGCTGTAAGGAAAGTAATTCCTTCCAATTATTGGATCATAAATCAAAGCTTAAGAAAACAAACAATGTAATGCTAATATTGAAAACCAATGAATCAAATAACAAGATCAATTTAGTCCCATCAAATCAATGAGATTGATTGAAATTCTTAATCTAAATATAATTTTGCATTTTTTTATGTTCATAAAGCAAACACATGAGGAGCCCCAGAAATCAATATAAAATATTTTTCAAGTTCCAAAACCAAACTGAATGCTACATCAGATGATAATAAGCATGCACTTGACAGAAAAAACTGTTTACAAACAATTTAATATATTTATAAAAGAAAAAATCAACTAATAGGCCAGAAAATGAATAAAATTCATTGATCAATTAAAAGAATCACTACCAAGCAAACATTCAGATCACAAACAACACCCAAGCCTCCAGAATTAAAAACATCTAAGCCTGCAAGACCATTTAGGATCTCATATCCAAACCTCAGAAGAAGCAAACAGATCTCAAATCAGAAGCTCCTTCTTACCTGCAAGCTTCAGCATGCTGCAGGCCTGCAAAGCATTGTTCCATCTCCATGATGCCCAACAATATTACATGATAAACTTGGTCCCCATCCTCAAATTACCTCATCAGTATTCAAACTGAAATTTCTTGATTATGAGCGATTTCTCTAACAACTTTATTTTAAACTTCTATACTCATAAAACTATATTCTCTTTCAAATTATTAGATGCTTATTAAATTAAGAATATTATGAAGCCACCTTTCTTGGTGATTTTATTTCTTCTTGAAATATTCCTGAAAAGTTTTCCCAATGAGGAGATTCTACCTCCAACTCCAACTGAGAGATAAAATGGCTCAATTTGGTACTTATTTGGCCCCCAATGCCCCCACATGCTCTATGTAAAGGCAGCTTGTATTCCCCCACATTGCTCACCCCATGCTCCTTTATATGTCCTTACCTATACCGCTGTCTACTATATGTTGTACCAATTTAATCTCTTCTTGGGGATATTTTGAGTCTTATGCCATTTAGTACATATGTTAATGTGGGGATTTCAGGGATCCACTCACTGGGAAGTCTCTCTCCAATGGAATGAAGCAGATCTCACAAGTTGAATTTGACTATAGTGGACCCTACTGGAATCCCTATCATTACTATGTGCAAAAGGTGATCAAATAAGCAAAATCTTGCCAGGAAGGAGTAAAATGGTTTAAGAGATAATAGACACTGGTATAGCCCAAACCAACCAGGGGGCCTTGGGGTGAATAATGGGAGGGAATTGTGATGTTTCTGCATAGGGGGCATGGCAATAGCGTGGTCCAAAAAATACCAGATGGAATCCTCTGATTTATTGGTGAGGTAGGTTCAGATTTCAAACTTCATGTTGGCTTGTCCATAACTAATCAACACACAAAAGACCCACACCAAGAGGATGAACTTCATGTTGTTGAAGGGGGGCCTGTTTGAATCTTTCAATCAAGTTTAGAAGGTTTAAAAATATAGATTTAATGGGTGTGATAGGAATAAGAAAATGCTGGAGAAATTTAAAAAGGGGAAAATCCTCAGTTTAAATACTGAATTCAAGTGTTGAAGTGGTCATGGAGGTGACCAGGGAATCCTGGAAGAGTAAATTGGCAAGTATTGCCTTGAAAGACTTCAGAAGTCTACAGCCTGCAATACAAGAAGAGGTAAGATGAATTATTGGGATACGGTATTTTTTGGCACTATGTTAGAGATAGCATTCTGGGCCTGTATGAGTGTTACTGCACTGGAGTATTTGCACCACATTGCGTGATTGGCTAGGTGGGTCCCCTGAGTATTGGTGATTTGGTGTTGTGCATTAAATTTTGGTTTGATTGATTGTTTTTGAAGCTTCAGAGATTATTTTAAATGCACTTTAGTTGTCAATTCACATTCTTCATCTGTAGGTTGGATTTTTACGTTTAAACTAGGATTTATACTGCTGCTTAGGATTTGTCAAAACTGCAGGCTCAACCTGCCAGCAAGGTTTCAACCAAGCGGGTTTGTGACCCACAATCCAATTATCCGGTCACCTGAAGCCAGACTAGGAAGTCAACTTGAATTAACAAATCCAACAACATGAACAGATGCTGATCCTTCACATTTGATACCTCAATTTGGCGCTTGACTCATTAGCAGGATCAAGCCACCCCCTTCTTCCATCCAGCTGTGTGATCACCAATCTTGTTCCTACTATCCTTGATTCACATGAACTATATAATCACTATCTCCTAATAAAGATTATTATCTATTTTCTAAATATTTTTCCCCATGTAACTCTTCTAAAACAGAACAGTTACAACATTGGTAGCACAGGTAAGTTCTCCATCCTACCTTATCTTGAAAAATTCCGCCTGTTACCCGCACACACCGCGGCCAACAAATCAATGACAGAATTATGTCTGGCCTCCCGCCCAACTGGACTCTGTATACTCCTGGTGCCAAGATACCTGATGGTTTTGTCCTCTACCAAAACATGGTGATCCTGCTACCTGCCTTTGACACCATGACTGGGCAAGGGTTCTTTCAGGCTCCCTCCTTGGTGCCACAACCAGCTGACAAACCCACCATGCCTGCCTATGTAGCACAAAGGCTTTGCAGCACCGCCTTGGAGCCCTTTGCTGGGACCAACAACAACAATGCCACCACATGGATCCAGTCCGCCCAGAGCAAGCTGGCTCAAATGGAATACCCACAGTGATTCTGGATTGCAGAGATTTCCATTTGCCTGACCCATGACGCTGGCACCTGGTGTGACAAGTGGCACAAAGAGCACACTGACAAGAACTGGGATACCTGTGGTGATCCACATGTGTGTGGTTTTGCAGGCAAGGGTTGATTTGGCTTCAAATAAAGACAATATGCTAAAGAATGACAATGTGTGGTTAGCTGACAACATTGTAAACTAGTAGGTAACATCAGGGCTACTAGGGGTAAGTATGAGGTAAGCCTAGTAGGTAACTTGGTCTACTAGGAGAAGTGAGGTAAGCCTAGTAGGTAACATGGTCTACTAGGGTAAGTAAGACCTGGCTGGTAGGTAACAAAGGACTACCAGAGGAAGTTGTTGCCTTTACCCAGAAGAAGATGTTGGCTGCTTTGAGCTATAGTGCTTCACTTAGCAGGGAACCATGGCTGCGGAAGGGTAAATACTGAAATAGCAAGCAGGGAAATTTGTCTGTCTGGGGGGAGTAAGTTTGGACCCCTGTTGGGTAACACAGGCTGCCAGGGAGGGAAAGAGCTCTGAGGGCTCAACATACCCTAATACGCTTGCAGGAGGTTTGTGAGCAAGCACCCTGCCTAACAGACAGGCAGGGTGTCCTCATTTATGCCCCTATGGGAGCTTTGGGGAAACCCAAAGTGAGCATTGGAGGTTATGGGCATGCTCAGAGGTGTCACCAAGCCGGTTTTCTTGGGGAAGTAAGCTGCAGAACTTGGTGTGATCAGGCCTCTGGGAAGTGGAGCTGATTACTCTGCAACTGAAAGCCCAGACTTAATCACCTGGGTGAGCAAAGACAACACATATACATTGATCTATGATTGAATGGCCTAAGTGGATTTCCACTTGTGAGGGCCCAGTCAAACACCATTTCAATGTAGACTCATGCCTAGGTCTACGGGTTCTGGTAATGGGGGCTGAGATAAAGAACCAAGGTGGTTTACAGAATTAGCAGAGAAAACTAGTAAAAGGGACTGTTTGGTCACAGTGAAGGCTAGTTGATGAACTGTTAATTCATATTAAATGGAATGAACCAAGATGGTTCAGTGTGTTATAGGAACAAAGGAGGTTCCTAGTGAGGATTTGGGTGAGGAACTGATTAAGGATAAGCAGAAGGACAAAAATACATGATGAAGCTCTAGCAGATCATGGTGTAGGATGGCCAAAGGACCAGAAGTTGGTGCTGAAGAACTGAAGAGCTGAGAGGATGATCTAGCTGGACTGAATACAGAGGCTGGAAGAGCTGGTTTAGTGACTTTTGAGAAGAGATTTGGATATAAAGAAGCAGTTAAAGAATAATTAAATACTGCCTGATTATGATTAAGGAAGGATTGAAAATCATATAAAGGAAAAAGAAAGAGAAGGAAAAATAACCTATAGTTTGTTAGAACTTTATGTTATTTTTAGAAAAGAGATTAAAGAGAAAATGGACCAGAAAGAAGCTGGAAGAAGAACAGAGAAACTGTGAGGGCAAAAGAGTGAATTTTGCCGAGAAAAACTAGGAAAGCAAAAGGACGAGCAACAGGCAGGTTCAAAGATGCAAAACATTGAAAGAAACACGGAGAAACATTGAAAAATTGAAGGATCAAAATTGCCTAAGTAAAACATATGTGGAAGTGCTCAAGATTTGCCGGGGAAACATAACAGAAATTACGGCAAAACCGTTCCAAACACGGAGCAGTTGTTTACCCGGAGCAAGACAGCCTCAGGTTTGAACCAGGGTCAAGAGTGAGTCATTCAGGGAAACCTTTTTGGCAAAACCGTTGAATCAAGGCATATGATTAGCTGCAAGCCAAAGTTTATTTAATCAGTGTTTTAAGGGCTTTAACTTAAGAGCTAAAGCCTAAAAAATAAGGAGCAGAAGCAGAAAATTCAGGGCTTTCATTGGCTGAAGTAAGTTTAAAGATTTAATATATTATAGAAGGAGTAAAACAGGATAGTTTAAGCTTTGAAGAACCAGAGTTCTAAGAGAGTTTTTGATCTGAAACAAGGGGCTATAAAAGGGAGAGCTATCTGAGATTCTTCAGGGACTGGATCAAGTAGATTACAAAGGCCACAAGAGCTACAGAAGAAGCCAAAAGACCAAGAGTAGGAAGCCAGAGCTGGAAAAGACTGCAGGACCCAAGATTAGAACACAGGAGCCAAAGACCAAGTACAAGGAGTCCAAGAGATTGTCAAAGGGCTCCAAGTATTGGCACAAAACCCTCATTATTCCTTATCCTAAGGCCTGATATCAGAAGGTTTCTAAGGGGATCTTCCTTCTGACTGTGAATAAAGCACTTATTACGACCTCTACCCAAATTTCCCCGCGTTAAAAAGGATATAAGATCTATGAGTCTATTACCCCACATTTTCTATCCTAGCCCAGGGGACAATGAATCAGATTGCCTAGGGTGCAGGAAGTTTGCCTCTATTAAGTCTGCCCAGGAGGAGTGGGAAAAGGTGACTAGGCATCTTGAAATGATAAATAGAGGATGGGAGTTTATTGGGGGAGAATTTGCTAGATTATTAAAGGATTGGTATCATCCTACAGAAGGGCTGGCGCCTGCTGAAGTACAAGTGTATGGTGGTGTAATACCCAAGTATTGAGGGTAAAACTTTAGTAACATAAGATGGCAGGTTAGGCAGCTCAAAGCCGTTCAAGACGTAGACAATTAGATAGAAGTTGACTGCCTGACAGAAGGCTTTGGCAAGGATGTTGCATTGTCTAAGGCTGACAACAAGGTACAGTAGTGTAGCTGCGGGGATCACGTAAGTAGCCAAGTTGTGAGTTGGGCAAGATGATGCCAGAGGTGTCCACGTATTCAAACCCATTGAGTTGAGATGAGTTGACTCATTGTACAATATCCCTTTTGGTCTCTGTGGTTCAGGACCAAACTGAGCATTGGTTGGCTAGTGGCCCCCTATCCCAAGGTAAGCTGTCAAGACAGCTGGGAAGATGATGTAGTTCATCTTCTGACTTGGGGAGGGGTAATGGGTTTAATAAGGTTACTTGCTTAGCCTGGGTAAAGGATTGATTAATGTGATAATATTGAGGAGGATATTCACTCAATGATAGCACAAACTATCATTGAGTGGTTTTTCTTTATTTATACTAGTGGACCTGCAAGGCATAATTATTGTAAGTCATAGCATTGGGGAATTAAGAGTTTGAGTTGCATCTGTTATTCCCTTTTCTGGATTGGTCTGGGTGGCTGGCAATTGAGAAGGTTTGGCTGGATCCAAGTTTTCATTGGCATAGTGCAAGTTTGGTCTTCTTCATGCATCCAAATTCATTTACTAAATTTGGTGCATTATTTCCATTGTTAGATAGCCTGTCAGTCCATTCCCCATTTGGTAGGCTCCCAAATTGGGCAGCTGTTCCTCCCAAGTTTTGCTTTGGGGAAATTGCCTTTCCTGGTTTCCCAATCTGGCTATTTCCTAAAGGAGTGAATGGGGACTAGCCTGCTGGCATGGGAGGGCAAAGGCTGGCAGGCGGCAGGCTGGCCCATGGGTGCCTGGTTTGAGGATGGCTTGCAGGTGGGGCTGGCAAGAGTGGTGGGCGCCTGTGCAGTGGTGGTGGGCATCTGCTTAATGGCGGCAAGCGCCTGCATGTTGGCAGCGGGCAACAGCTTGGTGGTGGCGGGCTTCTGCATGGAGGCAGCGGGGGGCCGCGCAGTGGCGGTGGACATCTGCTTGGTGGCGCCGGTGCCTGCACATTGACGGCGGGCAACGGCTTAGTTGGGACAGGATTCTGCGTGTGGATGGGGGGCGCGGTGGAGGTAGACGTCTTCTTGGTGGCAGCAAGTGCCTGCATGCTGACAGCAGGTGACTGCTTGGTTTGCGGGCTTCCGCATGGTGACATTGTGTATCTGCTTTATGGCAGCAGATGTCTGCACATTGGTGGTGGACGTCTGCTTGGTGACAGCAGATGTCTGCACGTTGACAGCGGACGTCTGCTCAGTGGCAGTGGGCGCCTTCACATTGGCAGCGGGTGACAGTTCATTGATTACACAACTGTAAGCGTCAGGAATATTTCTGACATGTGAAGATGCTTGCCTAGTGATTGGGAAGGTACTGGAAGAGTTTGCTCTTATGCAGGCCAAGTATAAGCTCCTAACCAATCATTCACCACTTTTGAAGAATGACAACTCCTCCAAGCCAGTCCCTGGCTATGACCCAGGACACACTTTGGGGACTGGTGACCAGGAACCCCACAGGGCCCCAAAAGCTATGCCAAGCCTTGGTGGGTTTGGCTGGGCCTGGGCAGGCTATTTTTAGCTGCTCAGTAAACCCAGATCAAGCCCACCCTCCATTAAGAATTTGGGGTCCCCAATTGAGGACCCCTTTTTTAATCAAGTTCCTTAGGCTCAGTAAAGCCTGTAAAGCCAGTCCAAAAATGGTGATCAAATTGAGAAAAACCCCTATAACTCCAGAAGCCAAACCTGCCATAACCAATGGTCAGCCAAGCCAAGATAGACCACCAAAAAGCCAAACAACTGTTCCTGAAAGCCCCAAAAATGACCATGAAGCAGCCAACTAAACAGCAGAACCTAAGATGCCAAGCCTTGCCACACAGATAGCACCAGAAGAATGCCCAGAGGCACCTTCATGTGAGTAAGTATATAAATCAGAAGCACTTAAAAAAGTTCTGTATTGTCATCCTTACCAAATAAAGTTGTTATGAACCTTTGGTTCACCTATCTGTTTCCATACATATTTTTGATACTCTTCCATCTGCATGCACCCAAGAGTCAGTACCCATCTACTGGGATAGATAGTCAGACTCCAGCTGATAAAACCAAAGCCTTTGACTACTAATGCCCACCCAACGCTCCCTTTGTCCATATGCATTTCACTGAGTATCCCACCAATCCTGACCACAAACCCTGGACATTGGAAGACTTGCAGTGGTACACCTGCCCAAACGCTCCCAAGGAACCCTACCAAATTGTACGTGACGGCAAAGCAATCACCATCTACCCTTTGATCTTCAACATGAAGTACAACAATCCTGCTGCCTACTTGATTCCCATGAAACCACCCCTGACACCCAAACCAACCATCTCATCCCCCCACTTCTGATGCCACTGGCCAGAGTAGTCAATTCCTGGGAGTGCTTTACCTTGCGCTCACGGGATTTATTGACTCTGCCTTGCCAGCAGCTGGGCCTTGGGCTGTGGCTGGGAAGGCCCTTTCCTACTTGTTTAAGTTAGGTCCCATCATCTGGTGGGCCATGCCAGTACTTGATTTGACTCCTCCCTCACCTGCTGGAGCTCCATGGTACTCTTGGTATCCTGACAATGACAACTTGGATCCAGATTAGCCAATGCTGTACCTCTGTCCTGAAGCAACTCTCTACAAAGGCCTTAACTCAGTAACCATCTCCAAGCTGAAGAACAACAAAAGTCAGTTCACCACCAATGCTGGCAGCTCTGCTGCTGGGCAGAGACAGGCAAGAAGACGCCCTACATTCCTACCACACAACAAGGCAACACAATATTGCATTACCACTGCACCTTAGGTCACATCAGAGGACGCAACCTCTTCAAGATCATGAAACAGAAGGTTTGGTGGCCATGTATGCACCAAGACATCTTGGATCTCCTCAAGACATGTGTGTTGTGTGAAAATAATATGTCTAAGCCTTCACCCCCCAAGTCTGTACTACCCATTAAGGCCATGGAGCCCTTCAAACAGTAGGCCCTTGACATTGTTGGACCCCTCCCCAAAGACAGACTTGGATAGAAATATATTATCACAGCAATTGACTACTTCATCTGTTGGCCAGTAGCATGGGCAAACACCAACCACACCGCCACCAACATCACTTGCTTCATTGGCAAGGAAACTGTGGCCTGCTTTGGACAACCCAAACGCCTCATCACAAATGGTGGCCCCAAGCTTGTTGAACATGTCATGAAAGTGTACTGTGCCAAAAATGCCCTACAACAAGTAGGCACAACTCCATACCATCTTCAAGCCAATAGACGCATAGAAAAATTAAATGGCTCACTGGTGCAGTTAGTCACCAAGCTTTAAAGGAGCACCTAAATACTGCATGGGCTGAACACCTGCCTACTGCTCTACTTATTTTACAAGTAATGATATACAAAGGCACCGGGTTCAGCCCCTGCGCCCTGGCCTTTGGAACACCTGACAGTTTGACAAGAGTTGAACAAGGGAAGTTACAGTCTACAGTTCCCGGGAAACCTCCCCTTTTGACAAATCTATCCCTGAACTAATGGCGTGCCAAGGCCCAAGAGATCAAACACAAACAAATTGAAGGAGGGACAAAGCACCTTGAGGCAAGATATGCTGTAGGTGACCCCGTCTACACCCTCAACCCCAAGTCAGCCAAATTAGAACTCAACCATCTAGGGCCCTTCAAGATAGCCACAGTCTATGACAACTACACCTACCAGCTCAAAGATGCTCAAGGAAACACCAAAAAGCTCCACCACAATTGCTTGCGCCCCTGCTTTGCCATCCCCACACAAAGTTTATTTGTGTGGACCTTCCCAAATCTTCTGTAGACTCCAATCCTGGTGTCTGACAACAAGCAGGAGGCAAGGGGGTGTTGCAACTGAGTCTCCAGACTTGCTTGCCAACTTATCTTACAATACACAGGGGTCGCTCAATGAGTTGCCCCTTGACATATCTAACAATATGAGCCAATCTGATGGCAATGTCAAATGGCGGGCACTTCCTCCTAATTAGGAGCGCTACCAATTTGGCCTGCTGATCCCCGCACAAGTTATTCCTTGGCTTTGAACCTTACATGGAACACGCCACTATGCCACCCCCCTGTGGCCTTGTGGCTTTCCCCATATAGTATATTAATCACAATATTCTACAATAAACAATCCCTTATTCTTATTATTCTGTCCTTTCTATTGGACTTCTGTTTTCCCCAACTCAAATACTGAATCCTCATTAATTCAGTTGCAACAGTAACCTAGATGATAGTGTTACAAGCTAAGTAGAAGATGTTGATACTATTATTGTTTTATACATAGTAAGCAAGGATCTTTGGGTTTCTGAGATGATGCCTGCTATTACAGGATGTGTTAAACCTTGGTCTCACAAGTTATGTTGTGATAATTGTTGAAACATTATGGTCAACCCACCAACAAGGTTCCAACTAAGTGGGTTTATGAACTGCAATCCAACTTCCTGGTGACCTGTAGCCAAACAAGGAAGTCAACTCAAAACCCCAGAATCAGCACCATGAGCAAATGATAATCCCATACAGTAGATGACTTGATTTAGCGCCTGACTTGTTACCAGGATCAAGTCACCCACTTCATCATCCAACCAATTGATCAACACAATCATGTTCCTGTTATCCACAATTCACAATGACTATATAATACCTATCTCTCAATAAAGATTATTATATATCTTCTAAATATTTTCCCGGTGTAGCTCTGCTAAAACAGCACAGTTACAACATTGGTAGAAGAAGTAGGTTTTCCATCCTACTTTATTTTCCAAAATTCTGCTTGTTGCCAGTACTTGCTGCGGCCAACAAATCCTTGATAGAATCATGTCTAGCCTGCCAGCAGACTGGACACCATACGCACCTGGTACTGAGATGCCTGTTGGGTTTGTCCTCTATCAGAACATGGTGATACCACTCCCCAAGTTCAATGTCCTGTCTTCCCAAGGGTTCTTCCAGGCTCCCTCTGCCATGACTTGTGCAACTGATGAAAAATACCATGCCAGCCTACATAGTCCAAAGACTTAAAAGTGCTGCCCTGGAATCCTTTGCAAGGGCCAACAACAACACTGCTTCATGGATCCAGTCTGCCCAAAGCAAACTGGCCCAAATGGAATGCCTGCAGCAATTCTGGATTGTAGAGGTCTCCATCCAACTGACTCACAACGCTGGCACCTGGTGCAACAAGTGGCACAAAGAACACACCAAAAAGGATTGGGACATGTCATGAGTAACAAACTTCTACTGACCATGATTACTGAAAAGCCTAAACTATGGGACTCAAATCCTGAAACCCCGCGGGCCGCCAGCCCACAGATTTTTGAACTCAAGCCAGAGCATATCTTGACTTTGGAAACCCCCTTAAAGCTAGATGAATCAAGATCATCTACATCAATAACTCCTACATAAAGGTTCCTGTTAACGCAACCAATCAGCAGGCAGGCCCAGCCATAGAACCAAAAATAACTTGGGCCTCCACGGGAAAGGAAATAGAGAACCTTCCCAATAAATGTGGGCTGCCCAGAAATAACCAACCCCACAACCCAACAAGGAAATCAGAGTATTCCCAGTTCAAACCAGCCAATGATTTAACTCCTGCAATGAATGCCACCAAAGACTGGGAAGATCAGGTAAACAGTACCACCCAGACCAGAAAAATTAGGATAAGTTTTCCCATGACAGATGGGCATACTTATACCCTGGACCTCCAGGAAGATGCCCATTACCATTCTTGCAATAAAGTGACATGAACCTTTGGTTCAACCAGGTTATTCCATATTTGATTTTAGTTCTATTTCATCTACAGTCTACCTCACACGGTTCTGCGCTCCATACCCTACAACTCCAAGAAACCGCGGACCAACCACCTGAGTTTTACCGTCCACCAGGAGTCTTCTACGGTCCTGTACATTTTACCAAGTACCCTCCCAATCCTGCGTATTTGGGGTTCACCCTAGAGGAAATCCTAATCTACAATCCAGAGGCAAGAACTAGAGGGACCAAAACCGTATACAGGGAAGGCCGCAAGATCACTATCCCTCTCCTGCTATTCTGCAATAAATACAACTACCTGCCCACGTATTTGATTCCCATGGCCCCGCCTCTCACCCTGCGGCCCAAACGCCTGCAAGAATCTGTTGCTGTCAATGAATCCACCTCCACTCAAATATTTGGGGTGATGTACATCACTATTACTGGCTTGATAGATTCTATGGTACCCGCCAGCGGACCTTGGGCCCTCCTGGGCAAATTGTTATCTTATATTGTAAAGTTAGCTCCTATCTTGTGGTGGGCCCTCCCTGCCAGCCTGCAGGCCGTCCACCTGCAAGTTCTCAGGAACCCCCCACAGGCTGGATCCCTAACATTATGGAAATCTACCTTAAACACGGTAGCCTGGGCCCCAAGATGTTGATAATTCTTGGGGCATCTTGTATGCTATTTTTATTGATCTCAGCTTACTATGTATACAAACTAGCTACCAACCTAATTGCATCAGCAATCTGACACAGAACTATTAAAGAGCCAAAGGACGCCATGCTTGGCGTTGAGAAGACCAAGACCCCAAACTTGTAGGTTCATAATGTTATGGTAAATCAGACCACAACCAAGGTGGACATGCTGCAGATGGGGAAGCTCACCCTAGAAGAAGCCAGAAGAGCCATGCCAGTCTTCTGTCTCCACTTTCAGGCCAACGCAAACTCATACTCCAACAACACTGAGAAAGCCCTTGGAGTGGCCTCCATGCTCTCTGACAATGCCTTGAACTGGTTTGGAAAGGCCACTGCCAAGGACGTCAAGTTCTTCCTGGACTGCTCCTGATTTGAGAGTGAACTGATGGTCACTGGCAACAACCAAGACAACCAACATCACGCCCTCATCAGTTTACTAGACATCAGACAAGGATCACACCCTCTACAAACCTACACCAACAAGTTCCTAAAACTGAAAGCCAGAACCCAACTCAAGGACAAGTTATCAGTCATCTTGTACTGCCAAGGAGCCTGCCCTGTCTTGAAGGAGCTCCTTAAACATCACCACCCTGTGCTTGGCCTAGATGAAATACTCCTTTTGTGTAGAGGATTGAGCCTTAACCAAGAAGGTGCTCCCTCTCACACTCAGCGCATGAATTGAGCCCCGACGCTCAACAGACCAGGAATATCCCCCAATGAATTACAACGCCACTACTGTGAAGGGTTGTGTTCTACTGTCACAAACCCAGCCACATCACTAAGGCTTGTCCCAAGAAGAGTGGCCCCACATTTTCCTTGGCACAAATAAACACTTCTACCCAGTCTTACAAATATATCCAAGTTGAGGCAAAAACATCCACAACCTCCCAGACTGTTGAAGCTTTCATTGATACTGGAGCTGAGGAGAGTTTCATTGACGCCACCCTTGCAAAGGACCTAGGACTAAAGGCCACCACTGAAGGTGTCAAAGTTCATGGGAAACAGCTCTCATGACTTGGGTTTCAGATGTGCAGCCAAGCTGCCATTGAAAATTGATCAGAACACCTACCCAGCGCTTCCTGTCATCTTGAAGGGACTTCCCCATTCCTTAATCCTAGGAGACTCCTGGTCCCAAAGACATGGCGCTATCCTGAATTTCCGTTATCAAACAGCTGCCTTGAAGGGAGAGAAATTGTGTGATGAGGTGCCATTTCTGCTGGGTCCAACCTGAAAAGGACCCAATATGCTCCTGACCCTTAAAATGGAACCCAGTTTGGGAATCTTACCTGCCTCCTTAGAGAAGTGGAACCACGTTTTCAGTGAGGAAGCAGCAACCCATCTCCCTAGCCACTTGATCTACAATCACACTATAGACCTGTTACCCAGAACCCAACCACATCACAGGCCCATCTACAGCTGCAATCATTGAGAACAAGTAGCCCTGAAGACATACCTAGAGGACATGACAAAAAAGGGTTCATCCAGGTGTCAAAGGCCCCTTGCTTGTCACCTATGCTGTTTGTAGGGAAGAAGGACAGCAGAATACGTCCCTGCGTGAACTACCAAAAGCTGAACGGCATTACAGTGAAGAATTGCTATCCCATCCCCAACGCTGACAACCTTTGTGATGTACTGACTGGAGCCCAGGTGTACTCAAAAATTGACCTGAGAGACACTTTCAACCAGATCAGAATCAAAGAAGGAGACAAATACAAGACAGCTTTTAAAACCAGATATGAGTTGTATGAATACCTTGTTATGTTGTTTGGCTTGTTCAATGCATCTAGTACTTTCCAAAGAATGATCAACTCTGTCCTAGGTGAGTACCTCAACCAATTCTGTTGCATACCTGGACAACATCCTCATATACAGCAAGTCACCCAAGGAACATCTCCAACATCTTGACCATATACTGGAGAAACTCTCACAGGCCAACCTACATGCCAAGCTGAAGAAGTAAGAATTCTTCCAGTCTGAAGTCAAATTCCTGGGATAGGTGGTGAAGACTGGCAGGTTTGCCATGGCACAAGACGAAGTGGAAGCAGTGACAACCTGGCCAGTACCCAAATTCAGGAAAGATGTGAGAAGTTTTTTGGGTCTGGCAAATTATTGCAGGGATTTCATCCAAAAAAATTCTCAGATTACACTACCCCTGACCCGTCTTTGCTCTGACAAGGTCCAGTTTGTCTGGACTGAGGAGTGTACCTCCGTGTTTGAGGCCCTGAAACTTGCATTCACCTCTGCTTTAGTCCTGGCAATGCCTGACCCATATAAACCTTTTGTGCTGGAAACAGATGCATCCAACTTTGTGGTGGGCAGGGTTCTTCTTCAGGAAGGAGGGGATGGTATGCTACATCCTGTAGCATATTACTCCAAGAAAATGCTACCAGCTGAAGGGAACTACACAATATACAACAAGGAGATGCTAGCTATAATGAAGACATTGAAGCATTGGTGCAGGTACTTGTGCAGTGCCAAATACCCAGTAAAAGTTCTGACAGACCACAAGAACTTAGTTTACTTCTTCAAACCACGTCAGCTGAACCAACAACAAGCAAGATGGGCCTTAGAACTAGCTGACTACACCTTGACTATAGACTAAAAGCCAGGAAAAGTGAATGTGGTACCCGACGCCTTGAGCAAGAGAGCCGGCCTGATTCCCTCCTCCACTGAGATCAAGAACTGCAACACCCACACACTACTAGACCCTGCCAGCCTAGGGATACAACTGAATTACTTGAAGATTGCTGCCAGCAAATCCAACATGATAAGAGCCCAGAAATAAGACACCTACTCAAACAAACTATTCAAAGCCCTGCTAAAGGACCCAGATGTCATCATTCAAAGAAAGGATACTCCCTGAAAGGCGTAACCTGCTGCTCCACAACAGAGTCTATGTACCCAAAGGCCCAACCCAAACCAACATTATGATTGACCACCACAACTCAGAGATAGCCGGTCACCCTGGTAGACACAAGACCCTCTTAAGCATCAAGCAGAACTACACATGGCCAGGCATGGACAAGGAAGTAGCTGCCTATATCAATGGTTGTGAAACCTGTAGAAGAACCAAGACGCGTTGCTTAAAGCCAGAAGGACTAGTAAGACCTCTGGACATCCCTTCTGGACCCTGGAAGTCAGTGTCAATGGACTACATAGTAGAGCTCTCCTCTTCAAAATCCTTTGACGCAATCCTAGTCATGGTTGACCGCTTCACAAAGATGGCGTATTTTCTCCCAACCACCACCCACTGCACGGCAGCTGAGACTGCCAGAAACTTCCACAACTGCATCTTGACACAACACAGCACTCTGGAAGAAATCATCACCAACCGCGGACCCCAGTTCACTTCCCACTACTGGACCCAAGTGATGAAAGACCTTAGAATAAAACGTTGTGTATCAACCTCCTACCACCCACAGATGGACGGACAAACTGAATGGGTCAACCAAATCTTGGAACAATAACTGCAATGCTACACCAACACAGACCAAGACAACTGGGCAGAGATGTTACCCATGGCACAATTTGCCTATAACAACAAAGACCACACATCCACAGATATGTGCCTCTTCAAGGCCAACTATGGGTTTGATCCATCATGGGACCCTAGTATTGGCAGCAAGGAACAGAATATAGAAGGACAAACCTGGATTAAACAAATACACACCACTCAAGAAACCTGCCTAAGGAACCTGACCCGCGCTGTTAAGACCTACAAGGCGTTTGCCAACAGGAAAAGAGTCCCTGGGAAAACCCTGGAGATTGGCAATAAAGTTTACCTCAACTCATGGAACGTCTTCCTACACATACCCAGGAGGAAATTAGCTCACTGCCACTGTGGCCCTTACAAGATTACAAAGCAAATAGGAAAAGTCGTGTACAAACTAGAACTGCCACCCACTTGGAAAATCCACAACGTCTTCCACCAATCATTACTATCCAAGAAAGAAGGAACTTCCCTTCCCCACCAGAAGATCAAGACCAACCCCCCGCCCATCTAGAAGGGACATACAACCAAATACAAAGTGGAGTACATTCATGGACACCGCCTTCACTACAAGACTCCACAGTACTACTTCAAATGGGCAGTGTGGGGTTCCTGGTCACCAGTCCCCAAAGTGTGTCCTGGGTTGTAGCCAGGGACTGGCTTGGAGGAGTTGTTGTTCTCCAACAGTGGTGAATGGTTGGTGAGAAGCTTATACTTGGCTTACATAATGGTGAACTCCTCCAGTACCTTCCCAATTACTAAGTGAGCGTCTCCACTGTACACTTGTACTTCAGCAGGCGCCAGCCCTTCTGTAGGCCAATACCAATCCTGTAATAGTCTTGCAAACTCTCCCCCAATGAACTCTCTTCCTCTATCTGTCATTTCCAAATGCCTTGTCACCTTCTCCCACTCCTCCTGGGCAGATTTACTAGAGAAAAACTTCCTGCACCCTAGGTAATAGGATTCCTCATCCCCTGGGCTAGGATAGAAAATATGGGATAATTGACTCATAAGATTTATATTCTCTCTTTACACGAGAAACTTGGATAGGGGTTGTAATAGGCGCTTTATTCACTGTCAGAAGGAAGATCCCCTTAGAAACCTTCTGATATATGGCCTTTTGATAGGGAATAATAAAGGGTTTGTGCCAATACTTGGAGTCCTTCAACAATCTCTTGGACTCCTTGTACTTGGTCTTGGGCTCCTGCGCTTTGGTCTTGGGCTCCTGTGCTTTGGTCTTGGGCTCCTGTGCTTTGGTCTTGGGCTCCTACACCTTAGTTGTGGGCTCCGGCATCTTAATCTTATGATCCTGTGGTCTGACCCAGCTCTGGCTTCCTATCCTTGGTCTTCTGCTCCTTCTGTAGCTTTTGTGGCCTTTGTAATCCACTTGATCCGGTCCCTGAAGAATCTCAGATAGCTCTCCCTTTTATAGCCCCTTGTTTCAGGCCAAAAACCTTTCTTAGAACTCTGGTTCTTCAAAGCTTAAACTATCCTGTTTTTCTTCTTCTATAATATATTAAATCTTTAAACTTACTTCAGCCAATGAAAGCCCTGAATTTTCTGCTTCTGCTCCTCATTTTTTAGGCTTTAACTCTTAAGTTAAAGCCCTTAAAACACTGATTAAATAAACTTTGGCTTGCAGCCAATCATACGCCTTGATTCAACGGTTTTGCCAAAAAGGTTTCCTTGGATGACCCGTCCTTCACCCTGGTTCAAACCTGAGGCTGTCTTGCTCCAGGTAAACAACTGCTCCGCATTTTGAACAGTTTTGCTGTAATTCCCGTCACATTTCCCCGGCAAATCTTGAGCACTTCCACATATGTTTTACTTAGGTAGATTTTGACCCTTTGATTTTCCAACATTTCTCCGTGTTTCTCTGTGTTTCCCTCAACGTTTTGCACCTTTGAACCTGCCTGCTGCTTGTCCTTTTGCCTTTCCTAGTTGTTCTTGGCAAAATTTGCTGTTTTGTCCTTACAGTCTCTGTTCTTCTTCCAGCTTCTTTCTGTCCTATTTCCTCTTCAATCCCTCTTTTAAAAATAACTTATAGTTCTAACAAACTATAGGTTATTTTTCCTTCTCTTTTTTTTACTTATGTGATTTTTAACCCTTTTTAATCATAATCAGGCAGTATTTAATTATTATTTAACTGCTTCTTTTTATCTAAATTTCCTCTCAAAAGTCACTAAACCAGCCCTTCCAGCCTCTGCATCCAGTCTGGCTAGTTCATCTTATCAGCTCTTCAGTTCTTCAGCACCAACTTCTGGTCCTTTGGCCATCCTGTATTTTGATCAGCTAGTCCTGCATCATAATCTTCTTGTCCTTCAGCTTATCCTTAACCAGTTCCTCATCAAATCCCCACTAGGAACCTGCTTTGTTCCTTCTACACACTGAACCATATTGGTTCATTCCATTCAATATGAATTAAAAGTCCATCAACTAGCCTTCACTGTGACCAAACAGTCCCTCTTGCTAGTTTTCTCTTTCAATTCCGTGAACCATCTTGGTTCTTTATCTCAGTCCCCATTACCAGAACTTGTAGACCCAGGCATGAGTCTACATTGAACTGGCGTTTGACTGGGCCCTTTCAAGTGCCACTCCACTTAGGCCATTTAACCATAGATCAATGTCTATGTGTTGCTTTTACTCACCCAGGTGATTAAATCTGGGCTTTCAGTTGCAGAGTAATAAGCTCTACTTCCCAGAGGCCTGATCATACCAAGTTCTTCAGCTTCTTCCCCAAGCAAACGGCATTGATGACACCTCTAAGAAAATCTATGCCCTCCAATGCTCACTTTGGGTTCCCCCAAAGCTCCCATAGGGGCATAAACAAGGACACCTTACCAGTCCATTAAGTAGGATGTTTGCTCACAGACCTCCTGTAAGCGTATTAGGGTATGTTGATCCCTCAGAGCTCTTCCCCTCCCTGGCAGCCTGTGTTACCCGCCAGGGGTCCAAAACCTACTCCCCCCAGACAGAAAAAGTTCCCTGCTTGCTATTTCAGTCTTCACCCTCCTGCAGCCACGGTTTCCTGCTAGGTGAAGCACTATAGCCCAAAGCAGCCAACATTTTCTGCTGGGTGGAGGTATCATCTGCCTATGGTAGTCATTTTTTACCTACCATCCAGGCCTTACTTCCCCCTAGTAGACCATGTTACCTACTAGGCTCTCCCTACTTACCCCTAGCAGCCCTATGTTACCTACTAGTTTACAGTATCACCAGCTAACCACACATTGTCACTCTTCAGCATTTTGTCTTTATTTGAAGCCAAATCAACCCTTGCCTGCAAAACAGAACACATGTGGATCACCACAGGCAGGTTACCCCCCCAAGAAAGCACATGGGAACCTGTCTCCAACCTGCCTAACACACACAGAGCCATACAGCAATACATGGACAAGAGAGCTGGGAAGGAGGAGGGCAACGGGAGAGAAGAGGATGACGTCACTAGTGACAAACTCCTACTGACCACAATTACTAAAAAGTCTCAACTATGGGACTCAAACCCTGAAACCCCGCGGGCCGCCAGCCTGCAGATTTTTGGGCTCAAGCCAGAGCAAATCTTGACTTTGGAAACCCCCTTAAAGCTGGATGAATTGAAATCATCTACATCAACAACTCCTACACTAAAGGTTCTTGTTAACGCAACCAATCAGTGGGTGGGCCCAGCCATAGAACCCAAAATAACTTGGGCCTCCACGGGAAAGGAAATAGAAAAACTTCCCAAAAAATGTGGGCCGCCCAGAAATAACCAACCCCACAACCCAACAAGGAAATCAGAGTATTCCCAGTTCAAACCAGCCAATGATTTAACTCCTGCAATGAATGCCACCAAAGACTGGGAAGATCAGGTAAACAGTACCACCCAGACCAGAAAAATTTAGATAAGTTTTCCCATGACAGATGGGCATACTTATACCCTGGACCGCCAGTAAGATGCCCATTACCATTCTTGCAATAAAGTGACATGAACCTTTGGTTCAACCAGGTTATTCCATATTTGATTTTAGTTGTATTTCATCTACAGTCTACCTCCCACCGTTCTGCGCCCCAACCCTACAACCCCAAGAAACCACGGACCAACCGCCTGAGTTTTACCGTCCACCAGGAGTCTTCTACAGTCCTGTACATTTTACCAAGTACCCTCCCAATCCTGCGTATTTGGGGTTCACCCTAGAGGAAATCCTAATCTACAATCCAGAGGCAAGAACTAGAGGGACCAAAACTGTATACAGGGAAGGCCGCAAGATCACTATCTCTCCCCTGCTATTCTGCGACAAATACAACTACCTGACCACGTATTTGATTCTCATGAACCCACCTCTCACCCTGCAGCCCAAACGCCCGCAAAAATTTGTTGCTGACAATGAATCCACCTCCACTCAAATATTTGGGGTGATTTACATCACTCTTACTGGCTTGATAGATTCTATGGTACCCGCCAGCAGACTTTGGGCCCTCCTGGGCAAATTGTTATCTTATATTGTAAAGTTAGCTCCTATCTTGTGGTGGGCCCTCCCTGCCAGCCCGCAGGCCGTCCGCCTGCAAGTTCTCAGGAACCTCCCACAGGCTGGATCCCTGAAAGGACACCTTCAAACAAGACTTCTTGGCAAGATTTGTGCTCAAGTACACCACACTCATGATCATATGCCAAGTAAGTTTTTAACCCAGACAGGCACCGTGAAGGAACTCACCTGTGCCTACAAGGAACTCTGACTATGTGCACCCTCTGACATGGCTTTTGACACCCCAGCCACACACCTCATGTACTATGACACACTCAAGTTGCATTTAATGAGACATGTGAACCTGGATTAAGTGATCAATCTACAGAGTCTGTATTGCAAAGCAGAGAAAGCAGAACAAACGTCCAACGCTCTCCACAAGGCGCAAATTGTAAAATGAGAGAGACCCAAGGATTCCCACACAGGCGGGCACTCCACTTGACCACCTCCTGGAGGCAATGGTAATAACACCAACCATAATTCCACAAGCTCAAACAGACACAGGAATGGAAACAATGGCCAGTCAAACTGTACCCATTTCCATACCACTGCCACACAAGGCAACCAAGACAAGGGAAACCCCTGGGGAGAGCATTAAGCAAGCCAAGCTCTCCCCGCACAACTCCTTACTTGCCCAATAATGAATACCAGCCTGAGGACGTGGACCAGTATCAAATGATCCAAGTGCCCTCAGAGGACCTGGTGCATTACACTATTGCCAGACACCCCAATAAACTGATGTCTTACCCTTTCCGCTTTTGTGGTTACACAGGCTTGGCACTCCTGGTCTTGGGGGCAGATCAAACTCTAGTCAACAGCAGCTTTATGGATAAGTTCAAGCTAGCCACTAATCCTTTGCGGATTAAAAACGTGGTCTTAGCTGATGAACATCACATTGCCATGACAAGGGAAGCTGCCCCCTTCTCTGTCATGCTTGAGAACCTGTACTCCACCATCCAAGGCCCTGTAATTGACTTTTCAAAGTTTGACATTGTACTGGGTTTAGATTGGCTGAGAAAGAACAACCCCACGTAGACTGGGTGATCTCAGTATTGACCATCAAACGCAAAGGCGTCAACCACCAGATCTATCCTGATTCTGTGGACCAACTCTTATGCAACCACGTCTTTGGGCGCATTACAGAGACCCTGGACAAAAGAGAGAACCTCAAGGCAATTGACTGGGACTCTTGCCAGTACAAGATCATACATTTCAAAGATCACCAGGATGCCACTACGCCTCAGGATCACAAAATTTAGCCCGCCATCTGGAAATCTTCAAGGAGGCTTTACCTGGGTTGCCTCTGGAAAAGCATATCCAACACTCCATTCAACTCAAGGGAGCTGTACCCAAGGCGCGGCCCATCTATTGCCTGACCTCAAATGAAGACAACGCCCTATGTGCCTACCTCAAGGAGGCCTTGGAGAAAGGACTTATCTGTCCCTCACAATCTCCCTTTGGGGCCGCTGTATTCTTTGTCACGGTAAGTTCTATAATGCCAGGTATTGTCCGTCCAAGTAAGAAGGCACGGAAGGCCGGGAAACCTGTATTGAAATTGACCAAGTTGACGGATTTAAACCAAATGATTAATCAAAAATGGGTCACAGCTGCTCCAGTATGCCAACGGAAACCAGCTCCCTCTTGTAAACTGACGTTGATAAATCAACGTAATATGAGGGTCACCCAATATAAGCTCATTAATCAGCATGGTTGTCAGAAACTGGTCATACAAGGGTTCTTTGCAACCTGGACTAGATACTTACTTGAAGATGCCAAAGGAATAGGAGATCAAGACTCAGGTGGTATTGCTTAGTCAATTTTTCTGATATATATTGAATAATTTTCCCTGTTTCAACTCTAAGAGTTGAGTCCTCCTAAATTTACTCAATAAAAATCAATTATCCCAAGTTCTAATTTTAAATTTTAAAAATGCATCCTGTGCTCAGGTTGTTGCAGTATATCCTGTACAATCTTATTCTGAACAGAATCATTTCAGGAAGATGGGGCCCAGCATCTGGAACTTTGTTGTCGGCGCCGCAAAATGTTAATTTCATGCCAGCCAATTTTGTAGCTCCTCCCCCCATTCTGGAAAATGAAAATTGTGTCACTTCTCAATGCCCAGAATTCTACACTGAAGATGCATTGATGCTTTCCCAGGTCATTTATCTTGGTTTACTCTGGTTAGGATTGATTGTTCTACTTAATCATGGAGTTTCAATTGGAAATTTCACAAAAAGATATTTAAAGTTGCTTTGGTGGTTAATCATCAATTCTATGTGGATTTGGGTGGTAATTCCCCATCATTTAGAAGCGGCTTCATATTATCCAGTGATTTCTGTCATGTTACTCAACTCTTCTACATCTGAGTTTTTGGAAGCAGTTCATCATGAATTTGTGTTTCTTTTCTCCTGCTCCATTGAGATATCTGTGTTTACCATGTTTATTTGCATCAGTTCATTTCTGAGTTTTCTGTTTGGACTTTTCTTTAATTTTTGGTTTTCATCTCCAGTTGCAGTTGTAGAGACTGGATCCTCTGTTTCCTATTTCTGTTGCGTCATGTCATTTTGGTGTCCAGATTATTTTCTGCCCCACCCACTGATGAAATTTTGCGTGAAGTTTTGTCAGCATTATCATTTTATTGCGGCTCTAGCCTTAGTCACAAATCCCAAGTTTACCATGTGATGACAAAGATTTTTAAAGATGCTTGAGAATGGTTGTTGTCTGTGGTGGAGCACAATCCACGTGTTTTAACTGAGAGTGCATCTCTATACCCTTTGTTAAAAAATTTGTGTGTATCTATTGAGGAGCTCAAAGTATATTGTAAGCTGTACGCCTTCCATCAGGGTACAACTCCGCTTTTGGTATTCCTTCCTCAGTTTCTTACCTATTGCTGTATAATCAATGTTCCTGAGGTGAACAAACTCTCAGCGTTGTGGTTAGCAGTTGACCAGACTGCCCAGGATTTGGCAGTTCGAGATTCCCTGTTAACCACAACTGAGGCCCTGGTAAGCCAAATTCTTTTTCTGGTCTCAAATCTGTCTACTTCCAAACAAGGTATGTTGGTAATTGAGGATAAACCTGCTGCACGCTCTTGGTTTTCTGGTCCTTGCTCCTCAGTAGTTTCTTCCACCCAAAGCCAAGATTGTTCTCCCCCTAGCTTGTCTCAACTACAATTGGCAGTGGTGAACAGACCTAGTGATGTAAAGGAGGCCCCTGTAGTGTCTGTTCCTGATAGTTCCTTGGCAATGCTTCAGCATGTTGTACCTGCAAAATCTTCTGTTATTACGTCCAAAGAGTTGCCCCTTGTTCCCATTAATTGTGATAACCCTGTTCTTCCAGCTGCTGTCCAAGAAATGATTGAGTGTTACTTCCAGGAGCATCCTGCTTCTTTAGCTGCTGTCTGTACTGCTGATGAAAAATAAGACCCTGCCAAGATTGCTACCTTTGCTGCAAATAAATCCACTTCTGGTTACTTCTTGTTTCATGGTAGAATCAATAATGGTCAGACTATCTATCAGCCAGCCATCTTGTTGGATACAGGTGCTTCCAAAAATTTTATGAGCGTGGAGACTGCTGACTTGCTACAACTCAAGTACCATCTGGGAATGCTTGTTAGGGGTGGAAATTGTCAAAAGTTTCCCTCTTTTCAGCTGAAGAAGACAGTTACTTTTGTAGTAGCAGGCCAGTCTTTTACCACAAGGTTTTCCGTTTGCCCTACCCTTATGTATCCTATCATTTTGGGAGTGAGTTGGTGGAGAGATCATAATGTATCAACCTTACTGGAGAAAAATGAGCTACAGGTGGAACACTCCTCAGGTATAACTATTTGTATTCTGCTGTTGGATATGTCTGAATTGGAACAATCATCACAGACTATACAATTGTTTCCTGTCCTTGTCCCCGTAAGTTTGGATTTACCGGCATGTTTGTAACCCTGGTCTGCGGCATTCAACACCACCAGAGGCAAAGTCCTTCCCAAGAACACTCAGTTTGACTTTGACTTTAAGGTCACTGTTGATCTGATTAGAATTGTGTCTCCTATTTACCCTTTAACCTTGAAGGAAGATGCATGTTTGGAAGAGTAGACTTGTGACATGTTGGCAAAAGGCTACATTTTTAAGAAGGCTTTGTCAATCTGCTCTCTGTTATTGTTTGTTCAGAAGTCTGATGGGTCCCTTTGTCCTTATGTCAACTACAGGAATTTGAATAACATTACAATTCTGGATCCTTATCCATTACTTCTCAAAGCACAGATCTCTAGATGTGTTGAGAAGGCCAAGGTATTCTCAAAACTTGATCTGGTGAATGCTTTCAATCAAATCAGTATTGCAGAAGGAATGGAATGGTTAACAGCATTCAGAGCCAAGAAGGGTATCTTCCAGTTCCGCGTAATGCCTTTTGGATTGAAGAATGCCCCGGCTTGCTTTCAGCGGTTGATTGATTCAGTCCTGGGAGATCTCCTAGGTGTTTTTTCCATTGCATACATGGATGACATCTTGGTGTTTTCTCTGGATGAGGAGTCCCATAAGGCCCACTTGTTGGCAGTTGTAGAGCGCATTCTCCAAGCAAACTTGATCATCAAAAGGAGTAAGTGTGAATTCTTTAAATGTAAGGTTACTCTTCTGGGTAATATTATCTTTGAGGATGGCCACACCATTGCCCCTGACAAGGAAGCTGCGGTTTGAGAGTATGCTACGCCTGTGACGGTATCCCAACTTTGTAGTTTCCTGGGTACATGTACGTTCTTGAAGAAATTCACTCCCCACTTGTCTGAGGTGGCCGCCCCTTTATATTTGGCTAGTGGAAAGACAACTTTAGTCTGGACGCCTGAGTGTGCAAGTGCCTTCTCAGCAGTCAAGGCTCTTTTGTTGTCCTCCCCAGTGTTAAGACAAGTGGATCCTGAGCTTCCTTTTGTTGTTTCCACCAATTCATCTAAATACTCTGTGGCTGGTGTGCTGTTGCAAACAGCTAGTGACAGGATTGAGAGGCCTGTAGGGTATTTCTCCCGGAAGATGGAGGCTTGAGAACACAACTATATGATTTGCAACAAGGAATTGTTGGCTGTAGTGGAATTGTTAAATCATTGGCACCACCATCTCATGTCAGCACGTCATTCATTTGTAGTAAGAACTGACCACAAAGCTCTTCTATATTATTGACAACCCAGGGTTTTGTCGGGTTGCCAATCCAGATGGCATGGTGATCTGACAAGATACAAGTTCCGCTACAAGTTTATTAAGGGATCTGACAATCACTTGGCTGATGCTCTAAGCAGGAATCCCTCACATCTCCCAGATGCTAGTATGGACGCCAAGTTTAACACACATACTATGATTCCAGACAAAGCTGTGGTGCCTTTTGTATTACCTCCACTGGCTACATTGGCCACCATGTCCTTAGCTGAGGGCGCATACCTGGACTTGTATTCCAAGGTTAAGTTTCTGCAACCTTTGTCCAAAGGTTATGATAGGCTATTGGAGCTAGCATGTGCAAACCCAGTAGGTCAGCCTCAGGGTTATCATAAGATTGGTCCAGTCCTATATCATCAAGGTTGCTTGTGGGTTCCTGAAGGCATTATTTGGGATGAAATCATGGAGGCTAATCATACCTGTCCAACATCTGGTCATCCAGGGAAAAACAAAACAGTGGAACTTATCTGCCGCCAGTTTTCTTGGAAAGGTTTGACTGTGCAGGTAGCCGCTTTTGTTCAAGATTGCCTGGTATGTGTTTGATCCAAGGCCAGTTGGAATAAGACTACTGGTTTACTGGTTCCACTTCAGCCTGCTGCGGGCCCTTGGACGTCTGTGTTGGTGTATTTCATTGGTGAGCTTCCCAATTTCAATGGGTTTAACGCAATCATGGTAGTAGTTGATTGTTTCACAAAGATGGCACACTTTGTACCTTGCTCAACCACAATTACTTCAGTGGAAACCGCTAGGTTATTTGTGAACAGAACCTTCTCTCTACATGGTATCCCAATGGAGATTGTAAGTGACTGTGGTCCTCAATTTATTGCTCAGTTCTGGGAAGCTTTTACTGGAATCCTTGGTATCAAATTGTGCTGCTCTACTGCTTTCCACCCCCAATCTGATGGACAAACAGAGAGGGTAAACCAGAGTTTGGAGGTCTACCTACACTGCTACACCAATGCACAACAAGATGACTGGTGTGATAATCTACTCATGGCAGAGTTCACATATAATAACACCCCGCACACGTCAACTCAATTTTTGCCATTTTATGCCAATGTGGGTTAAAATCCTTCTTCCAACATGGGTCCTTGTTTGGTTAGCAACGTGGAAGCTGCAACTGATCAAGCCGCTGAATTGAAGCAGGTCCATCAGGAGCTCCAAGTTACTCTCACCGCTGCCATGACAACTTACAAGGAATACACAGATTTCAAGTGCCAGGAAGGTCCAACTTACAGGCCAGGTGATCTAGTCATGGTCAATGCTTGCAATATGAAACTTAAAGTTCCATGTTGTAAATTGGGTCCCAAGCAAGTTGGTCTCTTCAAGGTAGAACATCAGATTGTTCCCTCCATCTATTGGCTGGATTTACCTCCTACTTTCAAGATTTTCCACACCTTCCATGAATGTCTCCTTACTCCCTTCAAAGGAACAGAGATCTCCTCTTCCTAACCCATTCTTGTGGAAGGAGAACCTGAGTACGAGTTAAATTGTATTCTAGCTTCCCGCAAGAATTGTTGCCGTTTGGAATATTTGGTATCTTGGAAAGGTTATCCTGATTCTGAAAACTCCTGGGTTCCCCACTACAATTGTTCAAATTCCTCTGATCTGATCCACAAGTTCTACAAGCGCAATCCCACTGCTATTGGACACCCTGAACTTACCTTTGTCGCAATGAAACTCCCACCTGCCCATAAGAATTTCTCTTTATCCCATCTCCCAGATGGTGGTATTGTGCCCAGGGCTAAAGCAGAGGGTAATGTCACAGTAAGTTCCATAATGCCGGGTATTGTCCGTCCAAGTAAGAAGGCACAGAAGGCCGGGAAACCTGTATTGAAATTGACCAAGTTGACGGATTTAAACCAAATGATTAATCAAAAATGGGTCACAGCTGCTCCAGTATGCCAACTGAAACCAGCTCCCCCTTGTAAACTGACGTTGATAAATCAACGTAATATGAGGGTCACCCAATATAAGCTCATTAATCAGCATGGTTGTCAGAAACTGGTCATACAAGGGTTCTTTGCAACCTGGACTAGATACTTACTTGAAGATGCCAAAGGAATAGGAGATCAAGACTCAGGTGGTATTGCTTAGTCAATTTTTCTGATATATATTGAATAATTTTCCCTGTTTCAACTCTAAGAGTTGAGTCCTCCTAAATTTACTCAATAAAAATCAATTATCCCAAGTTCTAATTTTAAATTTTAAAAATGCATCCTGTGCTTGGGTTGTTGCGGTATATCCTGTAAAATCTGATTCTGAACAGAATCATTTCAGGAAGATGGGGCCCAGCATCCAAAACTTTGTTGTCGGCGCCGCAAAATGTTAATTTCATGCCAGCCAATTTTGTAGCTCCTCCCCCCATTCTGGAAAATGAAAATTGTGTCACTTCTCAATGCCCAGAATTCTACGCTGAAGATGCATTGATGCTTTCCCAGGTCATTTATCTTGGTTTACTCTGGTTAGGATTGATTGTTCTACTTAATCATGGAGTTTCAATTGGAAATTTCACAAAAAGATATTTAAAGCCGCGTTGGTGGTTAATCATCAATTCTATGTGGGTTTGGGTGGTAATTCCCCATCATTTAGAAACGGCTTCATATTATCCAGTAATTTCTGTCACATTCTTTGTGGCCAAGAAGGATGGTACCCTGCGCCTAGTCACAGATTATTGAGCCTAAACAAAGTTACCATTACAAATTGTTACCCACTGCCACTTATTGACAACATCTTCAATGCTATGGGCGGCGCCACAGTCTTCTCCAAGATTGACCTAACTGCAGCCTATAACCAGAGCTGTATCAAAGAGGAAGATATCCCCAAAACAGCCTTCTGCACTAAATACAGCTCATACAAATGTGTGGTGCTCAATCTTGTTATGAAAAACGCCCTGTCAACCTTTGTGACCTTATGAACAAGGTGTTTGCCCCTCACATAGGCAAGCACACCTTATTCTACCTGGACAACATTATTGTCTATAGCCCCTTGGTAGAGCAGGATTGCAAGAACAGGGGCAGTCTTTGCTACCCTGTCATAACACAAGCTGCTAGCCAAACCCTCCAAATGCCAGTTCTTCTGCAAGCAACTACCTTTCCTAGGACATATAGTCTCCAAAGAAGGCATCAAGCCCAACAGTCAGAAGATACAGGCCATCTGCAAAATGCCACCACCCAAAGACAAGTTGGAACTCTGCACCTTCCTAGGGATGGTGGCCTACGTACACTGTTTCATACCTGACTGCAGCGTCCTGACTGCACCCCTGTCCAGCATAACTGGCACCAAATCCAAGTTTGTTTGGAACCCCCATGTGATCTCTGTTTTAGAAATCTCAAAGAGAAACTCACAACAGCACCTATACTATAGTATCCCAAACGCAATGGGGAATACCAAATGGAAACCAACGCCTCAGACACATCCATTGGGGGAGTACTATGAATCAAAAAAATGATAGTGACTTTCTGCCTGTAGCCTATGAATCACAGAAACTGACAGACAGCAGGTGTTGATACCCTATACATGACAAAGAGTTGTTGGACATTGTACACTGTCTGGTCAAATGGCGTTTCTATCTAGAATGACAGGAAGAATTCACGGTGTTGACCAACCACAAGTCACTCATATATTTCAAAACCCAAGCAAACCTATCCCGTTGTCAGGCTTGCTGGATGGAACTCTTGGAGAGATTCAATATGCTCATACAATAAAAGCCTGGTCCAGAGCTCACCATGGCAGACGCACTCTCACACCTGTACGTCTGAGCCACAAGAGGAGATAATGGGCTTGATCCAGACTGGCTCCTCTTGATACTTCAAACAAAGGACAAAGGTTTCCCCCCCTGTCACTACAGAGATAACTAAGGAAACAGTCATTAAGAACAAGCACTTATTTGCAGACGTGTATGGAACCTTACATCAAAAAATGTCTGACAGAGCCACCATCCCTTATGTTCCCACACATCAGCAAGTTGACACCATCTTATGTTACCATAGAGACCTAGGGCACACAAAAAGTTGTAACCTCTACAAATTCCTTAAGCACAAATCATGGTGGCCAACTCTGTACCAAGACGTTCAGGAAGTCTTGGACCAATGCAAAGTATGTGAGAAATTTGCAAGAAGAAAAACCCCACCTAAGTCAGTACTACATATTTGCACGCAACTGCCCTTCAAGGTGTGGGCCCTAGACATTATGGGTCCCATGCCAGGAAAGCATAATAAGAAGAAGTACATCATTACTGCAATAGACTTCGCCACACAATGGCCAGTGGCACAAGCAGTAAAAACACATACTGGCAACAATGTGCGGCAATTCATAGGGAAAGAAATCATCAGCAAGTTTGGAAAGCCAGAACTCCTGATAACCAGCGGAGGCAAAGAACTGACCTATGAAGATACCAACGTATACCTCACCAAGAATGGGGTCAAACACACCATGACAACACCTTATCATCTTCAGGCCAATGGATGTGTGGAACAACTACACAGCAGCCTTGTGCAAGCCTTGGCTAAACTCACTGCCAGGAGACCTGAGGACTGGTATAAGCAGCTATCAACTGCACTACTTATATGCTGGACTCATGTGAACAGATCCACTGGGAAAAGCCCTTTTGAGTTAGTATATGGCACACAGCCCAATATCATCCAAGCATTGTCAGGACCCAAGCTGGAAATCCCAAGCAAGGTTCCCCCACTCAGACCCCCAGGTCATAAAGGCCAATGGCAAGCAAGCAGAAAGAGAAAACAAGCGTCTACAAAAGACATTTGTCCCCATCCAAAAAAGACACGAGGTTGGTGACAAAGTTTGGGTCATGAACATTGACAAAAGTAAACTACAACCCAAGAAAGTAGGCCCAGCAATCATCTTAAAGGTAAACAAAAACAACACTTACCTTGAGCAAGGACTTGGGAAACGTAAACAAGCCAAGGTCCTCCACCATGTTTGCCTGAGACCCTGCAAGGCAAGACAGAGACAGTGTGAGACCGTCCTACCCACCACAGAACAACAATTAGTCCAGTATGGCGCCCAGGCTCCCAAGAACCTCCCTGACAACCTGCCCCCAGAGGAGGCCAACCTTTAGTTGGGGGTGTCAAAACAGCAGGCTTGACCCGCCAGCAAGGTTCTGAGTAAGCAGGTTTGCGACCTGCAATCCAATTATCCAGCCACTTGGAGCCAGACTAGGAAGTCAACTTGAATTTCCAAATCCAACAACATGAAAAAATGATGATCCCCTACAGTGGATACCTTGTTTTGGCGCTTGACTCATTACCAGGATCAAACCACCCTCTTCACCATCCAGCTGTGTGATCAACACTATCATATTCCTGTTATCCACAATTCACAATGACTATATATTGCCTATCTCTCAATAAAGAATATTATCTAGTTTCTAAATATTTTTTCCCTTGCAACTCTTCTAAAACAGCACAGTTACGACAATTTTTGTTACCTTGTACACTTTAAATCAACTGAGTGCCTGCTTTTCCCCTGTCTGCTGTTGCAGATCTTTGGGTTGCTCAAACCAAGCTACCTGGTTTCCCTCATTATCCAATATTTTTCCTTTTGTCTCCAATTGCACCTGCATCTTGGCTCGCATCTCCCCTTTGTCTATTGTTGCCCACAGTGAACCCATTTTACTATAAATAAAGAGCTTCAGAAGAGCAGGCTTTAAGTCAAAATTCTAAGTGATTTTCTCCCTTCATTCATTTTTAAATTCAAAAATTTCCTATACAGATTCAACTATAAGGTTATATATTTAAATAGGATCAGCTCAACCTAACATTTTTTAGTTTGATGTGGAAGCTGTTAGGCAGCAAGCATTAGGCTTTTTGTACCCATTTTTCATTTAAAGGATCTTCTAATTGCTACAAGGTTTGATTTATCAGATGGGGAGTGTCCAAATATTGATATACCCTTGGTAACAGATAGATCTTTGTTAACCACTTTATGCCATCTCTCACATTGGGGGTTTTAAGTCCTATTACACCTTTTGTAACCCAGTACAAGCTGTTAGCCAGCTTTTTTAAAGTTATGCTACAAGCCCTCCCTACCCTTTTGTATTTGCTGGATCTCAATACAGATGCTTTACACGCCTTGGTTTATAACCTTGCCCCATTATGGGCAGCGCCTTACACTATCCAGGATATTGTTATCACTCTTTCAGGGGGATAGTCACTATAGTCACTATAGTCCCTGCTTTGGTCCTGGTTTGGAAGATTGATGCTGTACCTATTCAGGTTAGCGCTGATCCTGTAGCAAACTCTGCCTCTTGATCCTTGATTCTGATGGGCCAGCTGGTCAGGGCCATTTCCCTGACAAGCGGGTACCCAGCTCCTCCTAAAGGGCTTGCCTAGGCTATATAGTCTCCTGTATTGCGATAAAGAGGTTATCTAGGCTCTGATACCTTCCCCCTATATCTCCGCTAGTACAGCCCAGTCACAGCATTTCTGATCAAGAGCTATGGGTTAGCCTTGCCTAGACATGGTTCCAAGACCAAAAACCCTTTCCATAGCATCAGGTAGAAGGGCCCCTAGCTGTACTATCCCCAGCCATCCTATCCTCTCCCATTTAGGCTCATCAATGATGGCTCTGCCTGGATCCTAGCTCCTCCGGTATTATCCTGGGGAAACAGTCCTTAGCAGTGATAGTTAAGCTCAGGCTTTGATACAGCTGCTGTTGAAAAATTCAGAAGTCTTACAAAGCCTCAAACCTTACATGGTGAGCCTTCTTAAAGGTACTCCCCTCCAGGACAGGGGGTTGGGCCATTCTGTTGGGTGCCAGGGATATCAAGTTTCCCTGGGGGATGGCCTTGGGGAAGTGCTGGGAACCAGGTACCAAGGTACTCAGCTACCCTGCCAGGTCCCTATGTACAGTAGAGGTATCTCCACTTTCAGGAAGCTAGTTGTAGGTAGAGGCGTTGGGCAACTCGGGGTGAGGGGCAGTTGAGCCGGCGGGTAGGGCCCACCATAGAATGGGTGCTAACTTGATAATATAAGATAAGGATTGGCCGAGCAAGGACCAGGGTTTGGAGTTGGGGACCACGGAATCCACCTATCCTGTCAAAGTAATATAGAGTACTACAAACAGTTGGGTAGAGGTGGTCTCAGCGGCGGCGGTGGGTTCCAAGGGTTGGTCTGGTCTTGGGGTTAATGGTGGAGTCATGGGAACAAAGTACACTGGCAGATAATTGTACTTGTCTTTGAACAATCTTGGCGGCCTTTTGTACCACTTTCCTTTGCACCCTATGTATTTGGTTTCTCTAGTCCTTGCCAAGAGATCAGAAACAAGGATGGTCTCCAAGTTGTACTCTGAGTAGGTGGGGTTGGGGGGTACTCAGTAAAGTGCACAGGTCCAAAGGGAGCTCCCGGGGGACAGTATAATGCCTGGGGTGATTCGGCAGATTGGGCTTGGGAGGGGGCGGCAGCCTGGCGGTCTACTTGACCGGAATTAAGATGGAAGATCACTAAGACTAGATAGGGTAAGATTTGTTTGAACCAAAGGTTCATAAAACTGTATTATTGAAAATGATGATGGGATCTTCACCGTACCGCCAGGGCTTTTATACCATGAGACTTTGCTTCTTCAATTTTCGCAGGGTTCAGGTTTGCAGACAAGGCACTGGCGGGGAGTGGGTCTTGGCTTGGAGTCTCAAGGGTGGCAGATCCAGGTTGTGCCTGCTCTGGCAAATAGAAATGGCAATTCTTTGTTCCGCTGCCACTGTTCACTATGTCACCTGAGTAGTTCAATTGTACTACCCTTTCTGGGCGGAAGGCTGGCAGTTGCTGGTGGTCATTGGAAGAGCTAAAAATAGGTTTTGTTTTAACCTCCTTAAGGCAAGCTACAACCTCTGCATAGGTTTGGGTCTTTGGTGGCTCAAGGTTGGCATCAATCTAATGACCATTTGGGGAATTGTTTTTGGGAGGCTGGCGGGTCTTGAAGTAACTCGTTAACTCAGGTTTGCAATTTAACAAGTGGGTGGTCTCCCATCCACTTTATGTGACTTGAGTAGTCTTTGGAGGGTCAGGGGTTGATTCCAGGCTTTCCAATGTTGGTTTCAAAACTCCAGTATTGGTGTTGGGCAGGTTGGCAGCGGTTCCTTCACCAATCTCTGTTAGCCAGGTTACATCTCCTTTGTAGATATGGGTCTTCATTGGCACCAGTTTGACGGCAGACTGGCAACTATTCAGGGAATTCTCTGTAGTAGGCCGGCGGGTCGCAGAGTAATTCATCAATTTGAGCCTGTGACTTAACAGGTTGGCGGGTCCTGGTCTGTCCTAGAGGGTTTGATCCGTCTTTGGGGAACTGGGGCTCAACTCTTGAGTTTTTAATACAAGTATTGAAATGCCATTCATGACATCCACTACAATGGGGGTAAGGTCTTATTATACTATGCTATGACCACTTCCTTGAAGGTTTCCCATACCATCTACACTTTAGGACCTTCCTGGGCGGTAAACCAGGGTGAGATGGGCTCTAGTGAGTATCTTGATGCTGTGGTAACCCACCTGGGTTCTGGGACCTGGTCCATGTAAGCCCAGGTTTATGGAATTTTAGCCTGCCCATGATGCCTGCAAATTATACCTGGCTGATGAAGGGGTCCATTGACAGGTTTCACATCTCCTGGGAAGACCCCAACTGAGAGGGTGAGGGGCTGATTTCCTGCTGGCCTAGGTGAAGCTGGTTGGAGATGCTGGGCAGTAAACTTGGCCCTGGTAAATGGCAAGGCCTTCTGGGATATCCTCCCGAGATGAGCCCCAAGGGTTCTCTGGGGGGTGGGCTATGCCACCCCTGCTCCAGCCTTTCTTGGGTCCAGGGGTTTGTCCAACCCTATGCCTGCTACCATAGCGTTAACTGGTTGTCTAACTGGGTTGTATAGGGTGTAAAATATATCTAGGATGTTTCTAAAGAGTTGGTTTGAATGGAGTGGGGCAAAAGCAGGGCTGGGGAGGGAAATCAGTAAAGGTAATGAGTATGGCCAGCTGAGGCAATTTTTTTGGAAGGCTGGTTGGGGACCCCTAAACTAAACTGACCAGGTTAAACCACCAGATGAAAGATAATAGTTCTGCTGAAAGGGAAGCTTGAAGGAGCTGGAGGCTGAATCATGATATTGTACTTGGAGGGGAGCTGTATAGTTTGGTTCAAGGTTTGGAGCTGATAAGCTCAGCCATGGATAACAAATCTGGGTTGGCAGGCATGATGCCTGGGCTAAGCAATGGCTGGTATTGGCTGGTTGATAGCGGCGACAAGGAATCATTTGGGCCATGCTTTGATACTTTATGCTTGGTTATAGAGATTCTCCCCAAATGTCCAGGGTGAGGGTAACTTGTTCCTGCAAACTTAATGGTCCTATCCTTTACTGCTAGGCAGCAACATGTGATGCACTATTGGTATAGGAATCCTGCATTGGGTGATGATTGAGTAATACAAGTAAACTTGGTAGGTTGACATCAGTTTTATCTAGATTTTTTATTCGTCTGCTGTTAGAGAGGGGTCACTTAGCCTTCCCATGGTTAATGGAGCACAAGCCAACTTGGAGTTTGGTCTTGGAGAATAGGCTATGAGCCCTGATGGGCGGGATACCTCCCATGCATCCCGGGACATTAAGTTGGGGATAGGCCCGTTCTGCTGTATCCTTCCCATCCTGGCTGGGGCAGTTTAGATCGGGTACCTTGTTGGTATATTTGGGAGGTCTATGATGTTAAATATTGCATGTGGAATTTTGGTTGAGCAGTGGGATGGATTCTGGGGGTGAATTTGATAGGCTATGGTTATGAGTTGGGAATATGTGTGTTGTGATTTGATGTGTTATCCATCAGTAGCTTGACGGTTAGCCTAGGGATGCTTTGGCTTAGCCCTGGCTAGCTTTCGGCTCATGGTCGCTTCAGCTAAGACGTAAATATCTAATATTTATACATATTGAAATATATCTTTGAAGGGGGTGTTAGAAGCCAGAAACTAGCCGAAGCAGCCCTAGGTTAGCCTAAATCGAGGTAAAATTCCCATGTGATGGTTGTGTTGAATTTAGCTTCCCTTTGGAACCCGTGCCATAATTTGGCGAGTTCAGCAGGATGTTCGCCAACGATGCTTTGGTGACATCCTAAATCCTTGGTTGGACACTTCTCTTTTTGGAATGCGCTTGATTAAGCAGTTGTAATAAAATTCAGTAGCTCGGCTGCGGAGGTGGGTTGGTCCAAAATATCGCTTCTGGATAAGGCGTTTTTTGCGCCTCAATTCGATCAAGTCTCTACAGCTAGGGATGCTTCGGCTCAACCCTGGCTGGCTTAGCTTATGGCTAGGGGCTGCTGCATAAAAGACGAAGTTTCTTCATATTTTACAATTTAAAACAAATATATTTTCAAAGAGGGATCCCAAGCCAGAAACCGACCACTGCTGCCTGGGGCTTGGCCGAAGCAGCTCTACCTACAATGCAGTCGAGCTTTGGATTCGATTCGGTTGGGAAGCCAGCTGGTCAATCGGTAACCTAGATTTCCCAGCAAACTGTGCATCATGATTTTTTGCTGTTAAGCTAATCAAGGGCAAATCTCCCAAATGGGTCATTATTTTAGAGATTAGGCCATTTTCTAATGCACATGCTGCTCAAGTCGCAGCATAACACAGTTCGATTTTGAAAAAGTAACTAATTACACAATTTATATTTAAACATTAATAACTCAATGAAAAATTAATATTTTTTAACACTGTAAACTATCAAAATGAAGCTAAGAATCTTATCTTTCTATTGGTGTAAAAATTTTAATATGTATACTATGCTCAATATTAGAGCGAAAGTAATTTAAAAGAGCATAATCCAGATTTTATTATATGATTATATCTAATGATATAAAGTAGATCACTTCAAAGCTAATAAATACTCTTTTTTGAATACACAACAGATGTTTTTTATTTGACGAAATTAAAGATAAGATTGAGAGCTTTATTTTCGCATTTTATTTTATTTAAAAAGCTCAATTCTCTAGGATTTTATGATAGTTTGAAGTTAGGATGTTTTTATCACTGTTTAGATTGATTTTAAGGTTCAAGTGAGCTTCGAACCTCAAATTGAGCATTCTTTAAATGGAATTCTTTAATATTTTATCATTTAAAAATATGCGGAAGAGTTACAATTAACTGAATACATCATTTTAATTGATTTGCATTGATTACAAAGAGGATATGATGTAATAATAATGCTTAGCTGCTTCACATATATCACTTGTGCATGAAAACTGGGTATTTAATTAATTTCTGCAAACATAAATTCAAGTTCAAACTATAATAAAAGCTATCACACCATTTCTTTCAGAATGGTGTCATTTAGCTTGGTATATAAGAGCTAAAGTACCACAAAGCTTCTAATCCAAATAACCCAATTCAAAGACCACATTCTGATCATAACTACTCCATCATTAAGGCACACATCAAAGATCTGACCTAATTACAGATTCAAAATACTACCATGTCCTCAGTTAAATTTACTTCTTCCATGCTACCCTTTTTTTCCTTGGGAGCTTCAACAAAAAGAGAGAGAATTGCAATGTTAAAAAAGGCATTCCTCTTTATTGCTGGTGATGATCTTGATAATTTCATCAAGCACTTCCTTACTCAAACTGAATTTGGGAAAGCTCAGTTCCTGCCAACTATTCAAAATCAAAAAGGCAATGAGTTCATTGAAAACTTAAAGGATCTCATGAAATCTTCTCCCCAAAAACATCTCCCAGCCTTGCGATCTCTGGTTACTTCCAGTTACTCTTTAAAAGAGCTTAATGATATGGGGTTTAATATAACCAAAAGTGAGTTTGAATACTCAAGAAAAATAAATAAAAATAAAAATGTAAGCTTAAACAAAAAAAGCCAAAAAAATAATAACTATTCATTAAAAAAAGAAATAACTAAAAAAATAATTAAAAAATTGCTGGAAAATTCTTTTGAAACAAGCCAGTTTACAAAAAAAGTGCCTGAAAAAATTTATAAAGATATAGAAAAAGAGATGAGTAATTACTCAACTGAAATTAAATACTCTCTACTTAAAACAAAAAAAGAAATATATGAAAATATGAAAATAAAAAATGAAATTTCAGTTTCAATTTCCACTTACTATAAATTAATCCCTAAAAATATAATAAAAAGTAAAAAACAAACTGATATGTGCAATATTTGTAATTTAAAAAATTCACTAGAAAAAAAGAAGGAAGAATGTGAAAGTAAAAACTTATCATTACCAGAATCTATAGACAATGACTTAAAGACTATTAATCAGCACCAAGACTTTTATGTTCATCAAAATTGTGAATATAAAAAAGATATTAATGAACTAGATGATGAGTCTTGTGTTGTAGTTATAGATTATAAAGAAAACTTAAAGGTTGGAGCTGGTCCAATTGAGACCAATAATTGTTTTTATTCAAAAAAACCAATCTCATTATTAGGGTTTGCATTAGTTTTTAAAGAAAACAATAAAATTAAATATGAATATCATGATTTTTTGTCTCAAATATTATCACATGATTCTTTATTTTCAGGTGAATGTCTAATAAGTCTTCTTAAATTAGATAGATTTAAAAAAATAAAAAATATAAAAGTATGGACAGATAATGGAAATCATTTTAGATCATATGAATTTTTATATTACTTATTTAAAGAGGCACCTAAATATATTAAGGGTTCCATAAAATATAACCGTTTTGTTGAATGCCATGGAAAAAGCATTGTTGATGGTCACTTTGGTGTAATATCAAAAATTTTAAAGGAAAAAGAAAATGTACTTTATATTAACAACATTAATGATCTAAAAAATATTTGTGAGAAAGAAGAAAGAAGAAAAGAATTATACAATTCATCTTTAACTGGTTCAATTGTTTCCCAAAAAGCATTTTTTTATATTTATGAAAGGAAATTTAGGCCTATAAAAAGAGAGCTTGAAGTTAAAAATCTGCGCATTAATCTTTCATATTTGATGAAAGATGGGAAGTTATATACTTCACCTTTAACATTTGAAAGCTTCTCAGAATATTCTGAGATATTTTATCATTTGAAATCACGTGATGATACCAGAGAAACAAAAATATCAGAAGATGCTAGTAGTGTATTGGGGCAAGTTCATGAAGTAGGGCAGCTTACTAGAGGGTGTATTTTAAATAGAGTTATCAGTCTTTCAAAAACAACAACCTTTTTTTCTGAAACAAACTAAGAATATTTATGATGAGCCAAAGATAGGGTAATAGCATTTATAGCTTTGGGGCTGCTATTACTCTCCCATGCAACTCATCATAAATATTTTTGGTTTGTAGTAGCACTTAAGATATTTTCAGTAGTACTATAAGTTGCAATTTTCAATTATAAAATCAATGAATTATTTTTTAAAAAATCACCCAAGCCCAAGATCAATTAAATATTTGGGATTGATTATATTTTACTCTTTCTGAATAATTTGAATATGAATAATGTGATTAAGTTATAAAATAACCAATCTGGCGCCTAGGCATAACAAGAAAAATAATGTCCCAAATGGTTAGCAACTTCCCGCCACCCAATCAAAAGTGTGGGGGTCGGATATTAAGCATACAGCTATCGTTATAGATGATCGCTACATCGCAGTTGTCCAGTGTCTATGGCTGGACGTGTGTAAAGATGTGGGTTTCTTTGCAATGAGCTCGGTGCATGATAATCTATAATATCGTTTAAATTCTAATTTAAATTCTAATTTAAATCCTAAATTTGGTTAGAGTGTTAAACTAGTAAGGATAGTTTTCCCGAAGAAGCTGCTTCCACTTTGAGGTGGCCGACACCCTTCAGTCGAACTTGTGGAGATGTAAAGGATCCAAGATTGTACCAGAAAGTTGGCCTGGCGGTTTTTGAGCCAATCAAATCCTAAGAACTGAGACGGAACCCTAATCGGACTTCTTGAAATGTTCAGTCGCTGCAGCTCCCGTTTGCGGCCTGAAGCCCGAGTTGGGAAGATTCCAAAGTCCGCTCTGCATTTAATTGGCTGACGTTTACGTAACTTATGCAGAATTAAGCCCCGCTAACTTCCGGCTCTGGGCCGTCACATCCAAAATAAAAAATCATATATGATAATTAAAAAAATGTATTCGACTGGAGTGTAGTAGAGCCAGAAACTGGACGAAACAGACCTATGTATAGGGATCAAGTACGTGAAAGTTGGGACACCAAAGAACGCTGGCTGCGTCAAGCGCCACTGAAAAAAGGAAGTATCATACTTGTTTGGCGCATAAGTGCCGAAAATAATAGTTTTGGATTCCCCCTCCCTAATTAAGACAAGTCAGTTTTAGCTTGTCTTCACTTGATTCAGTAACATTTCAAATGCCCTGCCGGAAAAGGAGTTAGTTAGGAATGCTTGCTGGTGTGATAGTGTTAACGTTGGAATCAATCGATTCGAGTAAATCGGTTAACGCTATTTGACCACTATAAAAATGAATTCACTTCAAATAAACTGCTCTTTATACCTTTTCTAATTTTGTAGTTCACCACTACGCTGCATGATGATTTTGGCTAACGAGTTTTTTTGAAGAAATCCATAAAAAGGCTTTAATTTAGAGTTTATATTATAGGATTATTACAAGAGGGAAATATAAATTCAAACATTGTCTTGGATAATTCTTAATATGATTGGGCGAATTATGTGCACATGTAATCAAGACTACAGGCTGTGTTGGAACAAGCCAGCTCATATTCGAGAAGTGTGGGCTGATTGATGCTTAATAAATTCTGCATGGAGATTTGATTGGGCAAGGGATGGGTTTTCAGTTCCCAGTTAAATAGACACCGGGAATCAAGATTAGGCTGGCCAATCATCGCAGACATGTACATCTATTGAAACAAACTACATTGCCAATAAGAAGGGGGGTACACCAAAAGTTCAGCAATGTCCTATCAGTTGTTCAAAAAGACCAAGGCGTGTGATGTCTGCCGAAGAAGAAAGACAAAGTGTGTGCTTTCCCACGGCGACACCTGCGACTTGTGCCAGAAGCGCAAAACTCCCTGCAGCTTCACCACCCGACAATGCCCCCGGCTGCCGCCCATCTCTTCTCTCCTCCACGAACCTGCTACCTGCTTTGACTCCATCACCCAGCTGCTGCAGAGCCGTATTTTGTCATGGGGCCTAGAGCAGCACGTCCCCTCCCTCGTCGTGGCCTTCCTTAGGAGCACTGGCCCCAGCAACCCCATCTTCCCAATATCGCTGTTAAGAGAGCTACTCAACGAGCCACAGATGCCCGAGGTCTTCCCTCTGATCCTATCTGCCATGGACCACCGCCTCAACCCCTCCCGATCCACCCTTGAAAACGCTCGCCGGTCCATGGATTTCCTGCACGCCCGCGACTCGCGCCTGATTATCTCTTCGCTTTCCATCTTTGCTGCTCCTTCATCCACCACTCTTCTTGAACCAACAAGCTCCACCTCAATCCTCTCCCATAGCCCCTCCTCCCACCTTCTCTCACCCCCGTCCTCTGAGAAAACCTTCCTTTAACAGTGTATATCCCTATTACAAAAACATAGACTTTATATTTTCATTCCTCTCATTGTTGTAAATATGGTTATTTGTATTCTCGACATTCCAAACAAGCATTTAAATATAACGCCCAACAAGCTTAAATTACCATTACATACAATTTTTTTAAATCCACGCTAAGCACCCCCTATCATATACAATCCCTCCCATAAACCTAGGCTGCTTCGGCCACTAAGCAGAGAATGTTAGCTTAACGTCTTCAAACTCCTTCCCAGGCCTAATGTAAATAGGAGTTTCTTAGAATCAAGCTCGTATATACAGACCCCCTAGCTAGTAGACAAGCTGATATAATCCATATAGACCTTTATCTCTGCTTTCCAATGTGTTGTGCCAACCACATGTCAACTATAGCCTACCTTACCCCAACCAACATCCACGCCTTTCAATGCATAGCTCAGATCCAAACAAATCCAGGATTAGATCGTACTTTAGTCAAAGAGAAGATCAGTTGAAATCTTTCCCAGGGACATTATACTAGCCTCGGAGTTATCGGCGATCCATCGCTACAAAAGACACCCATGCCTGATCTAAATAGCTTTAACCCCAGCTGGGATGGACATGATCCAACCAAATCTGTTGATCCCTCATCTCTGCGGGGTCGAACCCCCAATCAGCAAAAACTAGGGTAGGGTCGGGCGACAAAATCTGTAACCAAGCTTCACCCGTCCCAACCTGGTTTGTCGCTTCAGCAGTTGGTCAAAGATCGGGTTGTTCCCCCAAGTCACATCACGATCCATGCAGGTTTGTTCTGTGGCTTTAGGAGCATATCACAACTGTAACTGCCACATCTTGTGACCAGCTCCTAAAGCCACAAAACAGATCTGCATGGACTGCCATACAGCTAAGCATACTCCTATCTCGTTTTGTGGTGTGTACGATCATAAGCATGCAAACTATTCCTGGCAACCAAAATAGATGTTTATCAGTTTTCAATTGGTATTTCACTATAACTATCTGAACCAAACTGCAGTCCAATCAAAACTATCATCACATGATAACGGTAGATAAAGCTTACAATAAACTTTAGTTAGAAAATAAGATCTGATACCCAAACCTGCTCTAGCTTTACATCCTGTGCCATGCACAGAATGATATCACATGCCTCATCCTTGGAAACTGCCTTCCATTTATATTTTGCACCCTGTCAAGATTTTGGAGTCTTGAAGAAAGATCTTTATTATTCATTATAGTAGGGATGTTGATATAGATTGTATGGGGACAATCTTTGCTACCAATCAGGTCTAGGGTGCAGCTACGGCCTGCAGTGTTCCAAGTCTGTAGGACAAAACACACAGGTCTGCAAATAGACAGCAGCTTGCTCTATTCATATTCTTCTTACTACTAGGTGTCAGCTAGTAGTGATACAACAATAGAGATCTTCAATCTCTATCTTCAAGGGTAATAATTCTGCTCAATCTCTAGTCAGGAGATCACCTTATATAGGGTGGATAAGCCCTCTTGCCAGATTGTTATCTGATGCTTCTAACTCTTCCTAGACAGTAAATCTGTTCCCCAGACTGTTAGTTTCAGCCCCCAGAGTTAGGCAGCCATGTCGGTCTGGCATGAGACTTCAATGGATTACCGGCCTCAGCTTATCATGATAGTGTCTTGGCAGTATCCTGTCTGTAATCATGCATATGCAAGTTTGGTTCCCTGTCAATTGGGGTTTTGCATCATGCAGCATTCTTCTGAACTACCTTCTATATCAATCATAGGATCAATTGTGTCTTCAGGCACAAATGGTTGGCAGTAGCATGCTTTGCATTATTATTTGGGAACCCCCAGTCCTATTGGTGGAGGCGTGTTCTGTGATCATAATCAGGAATCATCATGTAAAGACCCAACAATTTGGGGAGTATTTTAGCAAAATAAGGGACCAAGTTGGCAACTTGGAAGCCCGTGAGTGCCGTCACAATTGGATAGACTGACATCATCCATCAAAAGACCTTGGTGTGTACGTTATAGCATCCAAAATTACTGGCAAAATATGTGAGTACGTAGTATATACAGGTGTATATGGCTACGGACTGGGTGGAGTGGGGCAATACCAGTGTGGGCCAGGAGTACTGCTTGGAGGAGTTTAGCTGCGCTGGCTCCTTGTAGAGATACTTGCCAGGTGGTTTATTGAATGGCCCATGCTGGTGATTATATTGGTGGCCCCCAATCCCTAGGCAGGCTGTGAGAACAGCTGAGAAGATTAGATGATTCATCTTCTGATCCTGGGGAAGGGCAGACAAAGCTTAGTGTCTTGTTTTTAACTTCTGGTAGGTAAAGTTTAGATTGATTTATGTGATACTATTGAGGGGTAATTTCACTCAATGATAGCACACACTACCATCAAGTGATTGAGATTTATTATATACTATCATCCTTAGTGGGGCATGAATAGTACAAAGCATTGGATAGGGAACCCCAAACACTTGATGTTGTCTGGAATTCCCATTTGGGATTGGGATGGGAGTGGTTTGGAAGGCAATGAATTGTTATCCTTGGCATTGCATGGAATTGGAGCATCTTCAGGCACATTTATGCATTTCAATTCAACTTTTGCAGTTGATGCATTAATTGTAATGCTGGGCAGCTTGTCAACCCCCTCCAAATTTGGTAGATCTCAAATTTGGGCAGCAGTTCCCCCTCCTTTTGGGTTTGGGGAAATTTCCTTTTTGGGTTTCCCCTTTTGGCAATTTCCCCATTTGGCGGCCTGGCTGGGAGGCTGACTCAGCGTGCGGCCTGCGGCTGGCTGCGCAGCCCACAGCCGGGGTATAAAACCCGTCTGTTTCAAACCCCCTTTTTTAATTTTTGGATCTTTGGCTCAGCTTTTTGCGGCAGTTTCCCCAATCAGGGGGAACTGCTGCAATTTTTTATTTTTCTCTTTGAGCTCAATTGCAGACAGAAGATTATCCTGACCCAAGGTGTTTTCAGGAATATTCCTGACACATCAAGCCTGATTGCTTAGGTTTGATCCAATGAGAAGACCACTTTTGAATCAGGATCAATCTTCAAAGTAATATAAGAGTACTGATTACCTGAAGCCAGGAACAAGATCAGCTGATACTTCTGGAAGCTTGTCAGCTCTATGGCAATTTGTTGTCTTTAACCAATTAGTCAGGGGAATGATGGTCAAGTCTACCATATTATTCCAAAGCCCTGACACTGTCAGGAATATTCCTGACAATACTGTGGCTCAGAATAATATTTTGTGTACAATTAATGGTAAAAAACAAAATAAAAAATGGCAGCAGTTCCCCCATATTGGGGAAACTGCCGCGGGAAGCCAAGGCCAGAAAACACAAATTAAAAATAAAGTTTTTAATTTGAACGGGTTTTATACAGTAGTTTTAAAAGCTATGGCGACAAGCAAAATGAACTCAGATTTAAACAAAATCCAAGTTGCGCAAGATTCAGGATTCAAATTAATTTAAATATTGTCATTTAATAAATGAAATATCAAACCAAAAACGAAATTTCACTCACCCATTATACAAAATTATATCAAACATCAAGTGGTGTAGTTCAACCCACAAACAAAATGAACTGACACAACAAGTGAAATGGATGGATGCTATTCTGGAGTATATTATAATCCAATCAGGATTCATATGAGACACCAACAGAAGGACCAAAATGAAACAAAATCTGAGTAATCTAGAAGCGAGATTACACAAACACAAAACAAAATGAACTCACACAAGATGTGTAGTATGAGCAGCCTAAAATAGAAAAATAACAGTATAACAGCCAATCAACAGCTATCCAATTTAGGAACAGAGGCATTTTATCCATTTTCATGGCTCCAGATTTGTATGGAATAGTTTTGAGAACCTTCTGAATATGGACTTGAGATTGCAATAAAAATAATTCATTAAATTTTAAAATTTCTACTTTTAGTGATTTTATCCTAAACTTTTTACAATGGTTTTCAATAGCAACATCTTCAACTGCGCCAGCAGCCAAGCCAGCAGCATTCAAGCCAGCTTCAATGGAGGCAAGGCTCAGAACGTGGAGGCACCTGTTTACACCCAAGCCTTTGAGGCGGGTAACAAGGAAGCTGACCTGTTACTGTCCCCTGACCCATATGGCTTTGACTTGTTTGAGAGTCACTTTGTGTCTAGTGCTGCCCCCGCTCCCGCTCCCACCCCCACCCCCGCACAAGCTGCCCATCAACCAACCAATCAGGATGGCAACCTCAATTCAGAACAACTTCCTGCCATTGCCCAACCTGCCCCTCTCTCAGCCAATCAGGCTTCAACTCCCCCCGCCCAGCGCCCCAAGCAACAAATCATCACCGCCCAAATTCTTCAGGAAATTGTGGCACTCAACCTGCAGGGTCTGTCCTGGGATCAGATTGCTGACCAATTGCAATTTACCCGAGCTACTGTCATGCGGGAATTCAACAGCATGATGAACAGGGGGAATCAGATTGGGGCAGCCAAGAAGCCCAAGAAGGCCCAAGAGTCCCAGATAACTGAGGCATACCCAATAATGCTTGACCTCCTCCAGCAGGACCCCAAGCTTCCCTTGACCCAGGTCCAGAAGCAACTTGCTAACCATGGCATTTGGGTGCCTGAGCGCATGGTGCAGCTCTGGATGTACGGGAAGGTGGCTTCTGTACGGGTTCTTACCAATCTTGCCAGTGACCAATGGGATGGCACTGAGGATTCCCTTTATGATCCTGCCATTGAATCAACCCTGGTCTGTTGCTTGACTAGTCTGTCAGATGATGTCATTTTCATCTCCTACTACAAGCTATTGTTAGCTTTTGATGACTTTGGTGAGCAAGGAAGAGTTGCCACTCAAAAAGGAAGGAAGAAGGTCAAGAAGGGACCGTTTATTGGTGCATTTCTGGCTGTGTCGGCCAAGGGTTTTGTCTATTATTGGATAAACCCTTATTTTGTCAATGGGTACTATTACAGCCACATTCTTGGTGGATTGCTCAACTCCTGGGATGGCTCAAATTCCAAATACCAGGTTTTATTGAGCCACCAGATAGAGGGAAGCTCCACTGCCCTTGAGGCTATCCAGGGACGCGGGCACCAGGCCTCAGTCTACCCTGCCGGCCATGCCAACGTCCATCTGGGAGATGTGGTCTTCTTTAACATGGGGTCCACACTATGGGAGTGCTGCCCTCAGGCTTTCAACAACCTCTATCTTGGGGTCCTTGATCACAATTTTCTCTTTGGTTGCCAAATGGTGGCTGACTTGTTTGCGCAAATGGTTTTCCATGTGAACATGGGCAGCCAATCACGTAAGGATAAGCGCCTTCCACCTCAGGCAACTGCCACTTACCAGCCCATCCAGCCAATGACCAATGAGGAGTACAACAAGCTGTATATGGCGGCCATCACGCAAAATCCTCATGCCTCCACCCCCACCACCAACACCCCTAACCCGCAAGCCCAACCCACCCAATCCCAGACCCCCCAGGCCAGCACTGCCTCTACATCTTCCTTCCCGCGTTATTCTGCCTCCTAGGCATCACTCCCCCCACCTCAATAAACCCCCTGTTGCCAAACATTTTATATTTATATTATCTTTTTTTTGAATTTCAATTGTTCATGTGCTCTTTGTTAATAGTTGGTTTTATTCTTTATGTTCAGCTTATTTCTATAAAATCATATATTTACTATGGTGTGTATCTAGATCCTGAACACAGTTATTTTTAGCACCAAACCACAGCCCCTTGTGAAAACATTAACAACAATTTGGTGATTAGCTAAATTTGAATTAGAAAATTATAGTGTTAACTGTTTTTAGATAAAGTTGTTACTGATCCAAATTCAAAACCTTAATGATAAACTTTAAGCCAATCAGGAGCCAAGTGATAAAGTGATTGTTGTGACATAAAGGGTCATTCAATAATTTTTTGATGTATGTGCGCTAATTAATATGATTGGCTGGATGTTTTGCCATTGTACGCCATTGCCGCTGTGGCAAGTTGTTGATGGACTAGTGTTAACTCAGCGGCTGATTGGGCACTAGTCCATCAACAACTTGCCACAGCAGCAATGGCGTACAATGGCAAAACATCCAGCCAATCATATTAATTAGCGCACATGCATCAAAGAATTATTGAATGAACCTTTATGTCACAACAATCACTTTATCACTCGGCTCCTGATTGGCTTAAAGTTTATCATTAAGGTTTTGAATTCAGATCAGTAACAACTTTATCTAAAAACAGTTAACACTATAATTTTCTAATTCAAAATTTAGCTGATCACCAAATTGTTGTTAATATTTTCAAAAGGGGCTGTGTCAAGCGCCAAAAATAATATGGTAACCAGGGAAAAAATGCCACACAAAGCAAACAACACATATTGAGATGTATGTAAAACATATAAAAAATGGGTAAAAAGATGGGATAATGTAGTAAATGGGAAAATAAAAAGGAATAAACAAAGAGGCAATTGTATCAAACAATACAGAATTTATTGGGGCAAGAGCTATAAAAACATATGAAAAGGTTAGTAAAAATCAATGAGCAAATTGGAAAAACTTCTAAGAGACCTTGACTTGGCAATTGCCAAAATCAAAGAAATTGACCACAAGGTCAAGGAAAAGGTGAAGTCTGCCGTCCTTGAAGGGGACAAAATCAAAAAGGTATCCACCAAGTCACTCATGACCAAAATACCAGACACACCTGAAAAGATAATAGAGCGCCTAATTAATATACAAAAAACAGTGGTTGAGGGGCTCCAGTTCAAGTCCTTTGCACTCTCTGCGCCGTCTGTCTGGACAGATGACCCTGAGATGTATGCACATCTCAAACCCGCCAAGAGGGCCCGTAAGGAGGACACTGAGATGGCCGCACAGCTGCTTGCGCCAAGGATGGCAAAGCCTGCCAAAGCCGCCAGCAAAGAAGAAACACAAGAAGGTACCTAAGAAAATAAATTTAATAAAAATTCATAAATACTTACCTTTTTTTTAGAAGAAGTTGATGGCAAACTCCGCTGGGTCCTGGTTCCTTTTGTTCCCCCATGTTCTACTCAAATTTTGCCACTCACGTGGCAAAGCAGCTTTTCCTGTCCCCCCTGTCTTGCAGGAGCTCAAAGATAGGATTCACTGTGCATTTCCAATGTCCAGGGAGGCATTGGCTGGGCTAACACATGAAGAGGGGTCATACAAGTGGGCAGTTACTGCCTACAAGTATGCTCAACTGGTACTCCTGGACCCGGTTAGCCTCAGTGGAGTTTACTGTGTAAACTCCATTGAGCTTGTTTGGGACGTCCTGGCGACGCTCCCATTCAAGAATATACCAGAGATGGGCCAGGCCCATGCAGCTGCTTGCTTCTGCTTCCCGGTGGAGCACACCCTGTCCTACTTGCTGGAGAACTTTGGGTGCATGGTAGAAAAACTGGCTGTTGCGGATGCAACAGCTGTGAAGAAGACTAAAATCCTCCTGGCGGACTTTGGGCTGGCCTGGAGTGCCAACGAGACGGGGGTCCCAGAAGCTATGGATCTTACCTTTGGCAAAACAAAACATGAGAAAAAAATAAGCGCAGTATACAATAAGCTGTGTGAGTTTACGGAAGCCTTTGCTGGGCAAAGGCTTCACTTGGTGGTTTACCTGGGGTTCCTGCTTTACTTTGGAATGAGCACCAGCGTGGAGGACCTGGGCAGGGTCCTTATGGGGATTGATGAGGCCCAACTTGCTCTTGACGGGAAAAAAGTCCCCCCAGGTTACAACTCAGTTGACCATGTTATCCAGGACGCCCTGGTCCTGGCAGGAATCTACGGGTTTGCGGCCCCGCCTGAGAAGCTGCTGCTTCACTCCCACCTCAACATCCTCCCTTTTACCAGCAGGCAAGAATATTTTAACCAGGGTGTATCCACCGTCCACGGTGTGGCGGTGGAGGTTGTGTGCCACCTCCATCGTGGGGTGGGTACATACCGCCAAACTCACTATAGGCAATCTTAATAAATTCTCTCTTCCAAATAATTCCATTGCAATTTATAATATTTTTATTATAATAAATTTTTCTAATTCTTATTTTAGCAAACAAGATCTGCAGAATATATCCCAGAGAAGGTCTTAATAAAAGTATAATAATGTATTTCAATAAAATCTACTTCTGATTTGGACACATTACATTAACTTTTTTGATTATTGTATTTATTTTCCAAATGTGATATTAATGTGTTTGCGTAATCCAGTATCAAGCATTTGGGATACCCTTAGATGGCACAATAAAATAATATGCAATAAAATAAATAAATTACTTACATCTATTGATGGATCTTCTGAATGTGGTTGCAGGCTTAGAAACATCTAAATATAAAATGATTTTAATAAATCTTGAATAGTAAATTAGGGAATATAAAAAGTCAGACAAGCTAAGCCTTTAATTGATTTGCTGGTTTACAAGGCATGTGGGGATAAACAAATCAGTGTGGCCATAGAATTTGGCCATGGTCTCAGCTGGGAGGGTATGGATCCCGGCCTACAGCAAATCAAAAAGGTCCTCTGTCCCAGTTGGGGTTCCTTGCTTGACAACTCGCTTGAGCCACCCAAAGACTTCCTCAATTGGATTTAGGAAGGGCAAATAGGCTGGGAGGAAGAGAAGGCGCAAATTTGCCGTGGCCAATTGCTGGGGGCCCACTGCAATGCTCGTGTCAATTGATGGAAATTCTTCAAGAATATCCGCCACCTTGTGGAGACCAACGTTGTCCAGCACAATTATGTTGGTGAAGCCCAGGCTTGTGCGCCTTGGGTGCTCCTGGACCAATCAGAGGAATGATAGGAAGGTCTGGCTATTGTGAGATCCCAATATCATTTGGTAGAGCTCAACCCCTTTAGACCGAGGAGAGCCACCATCAAATAGGCTGTGGCGCGGACTGCAGCACGCCAAGCCATCCCACCATTGGAGTCTCTGGGGACATACCCATACTCATTGCACATTGACAAGGCAAATGCTGATTTGTTGATGTAGTAAAATTTGACTGTCCCCTTGGCTTTTAGGGCAGTATACGCCTCTACGTATTTTCTCCGGGTCTCAATATTGGCTGGGCTGTTCCAATTGTATGAGGACATCCCGAGTTTTTTTCCAGAAAAATTGCATTCCCTTGACCAAATGATAATAGAAGGAAATTGAGGCCTTGACCCCAAAAGCGGACTTGACCATGGTCTGTATATTTGCCAGTTCAAGATGGCAATCTTGGGTTATCCACTGGCGGATTGCCCATTTGTGCTCCTTTGTGAGCATGGTCAACACATGCAAGGATTTCTCCGCAGCAAGGACTCAACCCGTGTTGAGGAACTTGTTGAAGGTCTTTGAGGCGTACTTGGGATCCACCCCAACAATGGCTGCGGCCACCTTGTAATTGCCTGATTCACGCATTAGATTAAGCAGGATGATGCATTGGATGTCAGGGATGCGCTTCTGAGTGGGCTTTTTAGCAGTGGGGATTGACTCATCAGCATTGGGCAAGGCACAGGGCATAGGCACCTTGTTGTAGAAGGCTGCAACTTTCTTGTGCACCAGTTGTCCCTCATCAGTTTGAAAGAACTCAGGCTCCTTGTTGTCCTCCTGATTGCCATTGCTTATGTATGGCTCATAGCTAGTATCAAGTACAGGCTTCACCTTCTCCAGCATGGCTGATGGGACTGACTCTTGCCAGTACACATCGTCAAACAAATACGAAGTAAGTTCTACCTCCTTGTTTCTAACCATTTTGGTAGTGGTGACCTTGTTGGGCTTCCGAGTCAGCTTAGGGACCTGAGGGTTTATGCTCCGCACCCTAGCAGCTTGTGCTCCTTGAACCGGCTGTGTCAGTACAGCGTCACTATGGAACTCTCCTCTTATGCCTCCCTCCTGAGTAGGCACTTGTGTTGTACTGAGTCTATTCTTTGACCCGCGGGGGCAACTGCAACCGTGGCGCGCAACGTGTGCATTGGTACTCTGGTGTTGTGTTCCTTCCATTTTAAAATTTAATAAAATAATAAATAAATTTTAATTAAGTTACTCCCTAATTTTAATTTTTGCTTTTATCTGAATATGGATATTTAATTAGAGGTTTTCCCACCCAATATCCCAATTATAGATTTTTCATTTCTTAATTAGTTATTTCTGGTTTACAACGCCTATTTTTGAATACCCAAAATAATTCCCACCCTTTTTCCTGGATTTTATGCCAAATATAAGCACCCAACACAATATTTTTAAAATTTATGTTTCAGATCTTGTGTCTTATTTTAGATGCCTTGGTATCATTCTTGATTACAATCCATTGCACAAACTGTGTGAGTGATTTTGTTTGTGGTTTGAGTTTCTATTGTGTTTTGTTTTTGGATTGAGTTTTGACGCACCATGTGTGGGTGTATTTTGTCACCAATTCACATAGTAAACATATGTACACCAAAAGCCAACTCACACCATTTTGTTTGTGAATCCATGTATTTCAGATTTCATTTTGAATGGTTTTGCTTTGCGCGTGAGTACTTTGTTGCTGTGTCTACCCATTTTGCCTATTAGCGCCAAAAATCCCTGTTAACAGAGTGTATATTTTAACCTGCTAGTTGAATTTTGTTTAAATCTGAAATGATTTTATTTAAATCTGAGTTCATTTTGCTTGTTGCCATAGCTTTTAAAACTACTGTACCCCGTCTGCGGGCCGCGCAGCTGGCCGCCAGGCGCACGCCAAGCCTGGCAGCTTGCCCCCGCACGCCTGCTGCCAGCCAGCCAGCCAGTCCCCCACCCAGGCCGCCCACCACTGCCAGCCAGTCTCCCACCCAGCCTGCTGAATGGGGAAATTGCCAAAAGGGGAACCCCAAAAAGGCAATTTCCCCAAACCCTAATGGAGGGGGAACTGCTGCCTAAATTTGAAATCTACCAAATTTGGAGGGGGTTGACAAGCTGCCCAGCATTACAATTAATGCATCAACTGCAAAAGTTGAATTGAAATACATAAATTTGCCTGAAGATGCTCCAATTCCATGCAATGCCAAGGATAACAATTCATTGCCTTCCAAACCAATCCCATCCCAATCCCAAATGGGAATTCCAGACAACATCAAGTGTTTGGGGTTCCCTATCCAATGCTTTGTACTATTCATGCCCCACTAAGGATGATAGTATATAATAAATCTCAATCACTTGATGGCAGTTTGTGCTATCATTGAGTGAAATTACCCCTCAATAGTATCACATAAATCAATCTAAACTTTACCTACCAGAAGTTAAAAACAAGACACTAAGCTTTGTCTGCCCTTCCCCAGGATCAGAAGATGAATCATCTAATCTTCTCAGCTGTTCTCACAGCCTGCCTAGGGATTGGGGGCCACCAATATAATCACCAGCATGGGCCATTCAATAAACCACCTGGCAAGTATCTCTACAAGGAGCCAGCGCAGCTAAACTCCTCCAAGATGTACTCCTGGCCCACACTGGTATTTCCCCGCTCCACCCAGCACATAGCAATATACACCTTTGTATTCTACGTGCTTACATACTTTGCCAGTGATTTTGGAAGATTTAATGTACACGCCAAGGTCTTTAGATGGATGATGATGGTCTACCCCATTGTGACGGCGCTCACAGGGTTCCAAGTTGCTAACTTGGTACCCTACCTTGCTAAAATACTCCCTCATTTTCTGGGGCTTTACAGACATGCCCTACACAACAGAGCAAGGCACAGACAGTGACCTGCTCCAAGAGTTGCAGAAAGACCCATCCAGATTGTTTTGCAACTGAGTCTAAACTCATCTTAAAGACAGGGTTGTGACTCTGCAATCACACAATTGCTGTGACTGTCCCACCCAGAAAAAAACTGGTTGGGGTGGACAGAAGCTAGCCATGGTAGGATCAGGTAGATCTTCTATGTGATTTCATCCCCCATCTCTGCCAGGTTGAAATTACAGAAGGGTTATGACCTGTTGAGATGTCACAGATAATGCCACCACAGTTAGAATTGTTTGTCCCACATATCCAGATCAACAACACAAGCCCAGCAACAACATATCAACCCCCTCACAATGTCATTTTGGACAGTTCAACTGTCCCAGCACCCTGCAGCCCATCATGTTTGCAGCTGGGGTATGAACCTATTAATCAAACCCCCTGACCCCAAATATGGCAGTTCAGCATGAACCTATCAAGAATACCATAGGCCCAGCAACAATGTGGCAGCAACTGTTGTGATTTGCCCCTTGATCAATCCTGGAAAAAGTCCCCAGAAAGAATTTGCCCCTTGCTAAGGGAGCAAGCCAGCAACCCACCCCCAGCCTCAATCCTACCAGCTAGTCTTCCCCCAGGATGACATAGCGGAACAGAAGGCCCCCAAGGACCAATACAAAGCACTAACCCAGAAATTGGACCAACTTCCTGTGCCATGTTGTGTATCAAATCCCTGACCAACTCACCTAGAACTCACAAGACCAAGCCCCAATAGACTGGTTCCTGTAAGGAAGTGTGAGAGAGGGGGGCTAAACTAACTACATTTGGCTCCCATCCTGGGGGAAGGATCCACCAGGACACCATCCAGTGCAAGACTGGTATGGCTGCTCAAAGTGGCCTCTGCAAGGAGGACACAGCAGATAGTCAGGGGAAGTAGGGGTCCAATCCCATCAAAATCATCCCACCCAGCAGCCAGGGGGTGCGTTTGGGAGCAGAATCCTGGGCACCCTCGCTGTCCTCTTGGGCCAGCACAACTGGGTCCCCAGATGGAAGGGGCATTGGGGAAATCAAACTAGGGGGCGCTGAGGGGGCTGGTTTGGAGGTAGGAAACTCAAGATCATTGCAGGTGAGACTTTCCACAACATTCTCACTGGTGGCAAGAATATCCTGAGCCCGTCCAGGGATGTCCTCAATTGTATACAGAAACTGGCCAGGGTTGGCGCCTACATAGTGAAAAGAATGGGTAATCCAACTCCAAAGGTCTGGAGAAGTCAACCATATCATCACCAAGGCTGGTGCCAAGGTAAAAACCACAAACTTGACCAGAGGCACTAACATTTTTGAGGTCTAGAAGTGAATCCTGACAAAAATTGGATTTTTTCTGTTGTCCTTAGTCTTAAATCCAAGACAGAAGGCTCAGGGGCGTGCAGGAAGTCTTCTAAACACAAGCAAGGGACAGAGAACAACAACCACAGACAAAGGGGTTCAAAAGTGTATATAAAATCTTTAGAGAGTGTGAAGAGCAACAGCAAAAGCGAAATGAGAACAAATTCAAACTTAAAATAGGTAAACATACAGAGTTTAACACTAATTCTTAAGATCAAGCCAATTTCTTTAAAGCAAAAGAGGTAAAATTTAACTTCAACGTCTAATAACAACTCTAGAGGCGCTGAAAAGGATGCCAGGGGCCAGGAAACAAGGAGTAGGTAAGGATAAATCAAACCAAAATTAATTATAAAAAACAGAGGGTCAACTAAGGGACCCACAATTTCTTAAATTCTTTTTTAACTAAACCTTTATTTTTGAGAATGAGCAAGCAGGGGACCAAAAGTCCCTTGTCTTGCTTTAAGGGATAGGCTTCAATTTGAAAGGTCACCTGACCCAGAAAATGGGTCTGATTGGGCAGAAGAGAAATCTTGCAAAAGCTTATCCATTGAGTTAGAGGGTTCTTCAATAATTTCTGGCTTTGACTCTGATTGGCTATAATTACTGGGGTGATTTAAATCAGCATTCAATCCAGTTGGATTGGAATTTGATGGTTAATAGTAGCGCAACCTGGTTGTTGATACTTAACTAATTTTAAATGCGGACAAGCCTGTCATAAATTGTGCTATCAATGCTATTTCAATTTGCCCTTCAAATATTGATAGTTGCAAAGATTTGACTGGTTTTGCCTTCAAGTTCGGAAATTCCTTGCCTTCTGCAAATGGGTCTGGTTCAATATTCACCCATTCTGGATTATTGTACCTGTCTGTGGTTGATTCTGGTATGACGTCATCACAGCGTAACCCCCTCAGCCACTCTGTCTGCCTATTGAGTGATCCCTGCTTCTTGTCAACTATTTAAAGTAGAATCATTACTCCTAATAAAGACAAGTTTATCCACATTTGCGTTGGCTTTTATAATCTTCAAGCTTTTCCTGTCCTTTCTGCCAAAAGGACTTTTACATCATGTTTTCCAGGAAATTAAGGTACATGTCCTTAATTTTGCCCTAAAGGCTAACTCAAGGCTAGCTTCAAACCTCAAATCTTTTGTAATAAAGATTTCCTGCTGTGTCCTCCAGGATGTTGTCCCCTGGAGCCAAACACAACAAAGTGTTGCAGCTGAACCAATGAGAGTTCAGTACTTGGAATTGGGGAAGCCAACAGCTCAATAAGAAAGGACAGGATAATAAAAATAAGGTGTCCTTTATTGTAGAATATTGTGATTAATATACTATATGGGGAAAGCCACAAGGCCACAAGGGGGTGGCATAGTGGGAAGTTCCATGTAAGGATTGGAGCTGAGGAATAACTTGTGCGGGGATCAACAGGTCAAATTGGCAACACTCCTAATTAGGATGAGGTGCCTGCCATTTGACATTGCCATCAGACTAATCCATAATGTTAGATACGTCAAGGGGCAACTCATCAAGCGCCCCCTGTGTATTGTAAGATACATTAGCAGGCAAGCCTAGAAACTAGGTTGCAACACCCCCCTTGCCCCCTGTTTGTCATCAGACATCAGGACTAGAGTTTGCAGAAGGTCTGGGAAGGTCCACACAAACAACCTTTGTGTGGGGATGGCGCGGCAGAGGTGCAAGCGGTCATTGTGAAGCTTCTTGGTATTCCCTTGGGCATCCTCAAGTTGGTAGGTGTGGTTGTCATAGACCGCAGCTACCTTGAAGGGCCCTAGGTGGTTGGGTTCTAATTTGGCAGAATTGGGATTGAGGGTGTAGATGGGGTCTCCTACGGTGTATCTAGCTTTGAGGTGTCTTGTCCCTCCCACAATCCGCTTGTGTTTGATCTCCCGGGCTTTGGCACGCCATTGGTCTAGGGAGGGCGTTGTCACTAGGGGGCTTGTCGGGAACCTTGGACTGTAGTTTCCCCTGTTCAATCCCAGTCAGACTTTCAGGTGTTCCAAAGGCCAGGGTGCTAGGGCTGAACCCAGTGCCCCTGTTGATTCTTGCTTGCAGGATCCGTAGGGCGGTGGGAAGATGTTCAGTCCACACAGTGTTAGAGTCTCTTGTGAGAGCTTGGCAATCAGTTGAACCAGGGAGCCGTTTAACTGTTCCACACGGCCACTGGCTTGCGGATGGTAGGGGGTTGTGACTATATGCTGGAGCGCGTTCTTGACGCAGTATGCCTTCACAACGTGTCCAACAAGTTTGGGTCTGCCATCTGTGATGAGACGCTTGGGTTGCCCAAAGCAAGCCACAATCTCCTTGCCAATAAAGCAGGTAATGGTGGTGGCGGTGTGGTTGGTTGTTGCCCACACCACTGGCCAACGGGTGAAGTAGTCAATAGCAGTGATAATATACTTCTTACCCATTCTGTCTTTGGGGAGCGGTCCCACAATGTTGAGAGCCCACTGATCAAAGGGTTCCATAGCCTTGATGGGTAGGACAGACTTGGGAGGTGCAGGTTTGGACGTATTCTTCTCACACAACACACACGTCTCAAGGAGGTCCAAGATGTCTTGCCGCATGCGTGGCCACCAAACCTTATGTTTCATGATCTCAAGGAGGTTACACCCTCTGATGTGACCCACAGTTTGGTGGTAGTGCAAGATGGTGTCCCCTTGTTGTGTGGTGGGAATGTAAGGCGTCTTCTCACCTGTCTCTGCTTGGCGGCAGACATTTCCAGAATTAATGGTGAACTGACTTTTGTTGTCCTTAAGCTTGGAGATGGTGACCAAGTTAAGGCCCTCTTAGCGGGTTGCCTCAGGGCGCAGGTAGAGCATGGGCCAGTCTGGGTCCAAACCGTTGTCCCCAGTGATGGACGCTACATAGAGTCATGAAAGAGCGTTGGCTGTGACAAGTTCCTTTCCAGGCTTGTATTTGATGTTTAATTGATAGGGGGATAGACGCTCAACCCATCCTACCTGGCAGCGTGTCAAATGAGACTGTGTGTTGAAGTATTAAGTGACTTATGGTCCGTCAGAACACAGGGTGGGAAGGTTGCACCTTCCAAGTAACAGCGCCACTTCTCAACGCAGTGTACAATGGCTGCCAGCTCTTTATCATGGATGGTGTAACGTTGTTCAAAGTCAGTGAGATTCCTGGACTCATATGCTACAGGAAGGAAGACACCATTTTCAGTTTCTACCCTTAGCACACCCCCTATGGCCCTGTCAGAGGCGTCAGCCTTGAGTTTGTACTGTCAATTTTGGTTGGAAAACTTCAGTACTGGTGCTTTTGTGAGCCTTTGCTTCAACGTCTTGAAGGCTTGATCTCTGGCAGGGGTCCACTGGAAGCGCTGTTTGGTATTGAGGAGCTCAGTGAGAGGTGCAATTAGTTCTCCGCAATTGGGGATGAACTTGCGTACATAGGCAACCATGCCCAAGAAGGTTCACACTTGGCCCACATCAGTGGGGGGCAGCATGCTAGTGATTGCCTTGATTTTGGCGGGGTTGGGCTTTATCCCTTGGGCAGAGATGGTGTGCCCAAGGAATAGTAACTCTGACTTGAGAAACTCACATTTGGAGGGTTTAGCTTTTAGCTGATTTTTCCAAAGGGTGTTGAGGACAGAGTGGAGGTGTTGGAGGTGTGTGGTTTGATCTTGACTGAAGACAATAATGTTGTCAAGGTACACAACCACACACTTTCCAATCAGTTCCTCAAAGGCTTTGTTCATCAACATGGCAAAGGTGGAGGGTGCATTGGTCATTCCAAAGTTCATGACACAACACTCAAATGACATGTAGCGTGTGCGGAAGGCAGTTTTTGCCTCATCCCCTGGTGCAATGCGGACCTGGTTGTACCCTGCAGTAAGATTGATCTTGCTAAAGACCTTTGCGCCTGCAAGTGTATCAAACAGGTCGTCAATCAGCGGCAGGGGGTACTTATTTTTAACTGTCACCTCATTTAAGGCGCGGTAGTCTGTGACCAGGCAAAGAGACCCATCCTTCTTAGCTACAAAGAAGACAGACACCCCATATGGAGATAGCAAGGGGCAAATAAAGCCCTTATCAAGTGTGTTCACAAGGTGCTGGCGGAGGGTTTCATCTTCCTTTGGTGTGAGACGGTAAAATGGTTGTGCTTTAGGTAACAATCCTTGAAGTTGTACAGCATGCTGGATCTCCCAGGGCAGAGGTAGTTGTTCGAGTGTTTCACTGAATACATCCTTGTACTCCTCAAGGAGTGCAGCTAGCGCTGGTGGTGGTGATGATGACAAGGGAGGGACTGCAGATGATTCTGCACAGATAAATTCAACTGAACATTGGTTAAAGTCTAGTTTCCCCCCTTGAAGTTGTATGAGCCCGTCTCTGTTATCCTGACAAACACAGTGTCATGTAGTAGCTTGTTCATTTCCACAGGGTAGATCTGGAACCCCACCCCATTCCTATTGAGGGTGATGACAGAGGTATCCCAGTCAATGTAGGGAGGATTATGCTGGAGCCAGTTGAGGCCAGCAATTACATTGTGGCTGAGGCCTGCCATGATTGGCCCAGAGAGCTTAACCTGGGTGTTCCCTATTCTTACGGAGAAGGGTGCCATCTCGTGGGTGATGGCCACTCTGCAGAAGCCAGCTACATGTACTGCTTTGAATCTTCTGGGTACTTGGTCTAATTGTTGGGAGTCAGCAAACGCCTTATCTACCATGGTGTGATCAGCCCTGGTATCTACCAGTAACTTGTGGGTGTTCCCACAGAAACAGAAGGGATAGGATAAGTGTGTTACTTTATTTGAGGAATGAGCGGCTTGCAACATGGGGTCATTGCTATGGACCTGAAAGACGTCTAGGGTTTTGACCTTGTGAAGATTGTAGTCGCGGGAGTTCTTTGCAAGCAAGGGCTGAGAGGGCGGGTCAGTTGGGGTTGTAAGGCCTCTTGTTGTTACAACCCCCAGGCTTTTACTGGGTCCTCAATTAGCGCTAGCTGGAGCTCTCCCTTGCGGGGGCGTTTAGCTGCACTTTCTTGTTGACAAGGTTGGCAACAGCCCACTTGACCTTGGCCATTGTTAGGTGCAGGACGTGGTTGGGGTGGAGCATTGTTGGTGCGGCAGAAACCCATTGAAGCCTGGTTATTGGCCTCTACAATGGCTTTATAACAGTCATTGATAGAGGTGCAGCAACTGACAGGGACCCACTTGCAAATATGGGGGTTTAACCCATTAACAATGAGAGTGAGCAACATGGCGTTCCCATCAGTCACAGCTTTGGGGGCGGCAGCAAGGGCTTGTTGCCAAGCAGCCAGATAGTTGGGGACAGAACCAGTCTGCTTGATGGCTAAGAGGGGAGTCCCCAAGACAATGGGAGAGAAAGTTTCACTATATTGGGATTTGACGGCGTCTCAGAATGTTGCCCAGGTGACGTCAAACTCCTGACTGGCCCAGTTGGTGAACCACACAGCAGCAGGCCCTGTAAGGTGGCCAGATGCCGTGGCATTCCACATGGACTCCAGGACCTGACAGATATAAAGGCGTGTTTTGGTGGACTGGAGCCAACTGACAATGTCAGCTCCTATGACATCGCCAGTTAAGGACTCTAGTTGGAGGTTGAGTATACGTTGAGACAGGTCCAACTGTGGCAGGGTGACCCTAGTGTCACGCTGCCCACAGCAGAGCCAATTGTATACACTGGTAAGAACTAGCTGATCTTGATAGATGGCATAATCTTTGGGAATGTCCCCCTTGGGGATTGGAAGGAACATCTCTTGTTGTGGAGTAGCCATGCAGCCCGTACTCTGTCCTTTCTTGGGGGAAATTTTGTTTTTAAAATAGGTTGTAAACCTACTTCTGCTACCACTATTGCAACTGAACCAATGAGAGTTTAGTACTTGGAATTGGGGAAGACAACAGCCCAATAAGAAAGGACAGGATAATAAGAATAAGGTGTTGTTTATTGTAGAATATTATGATTAATATACTATATGGGGAAAGCCACAAGGCCACAAGGGGGTGGCATAGTGGGAAGTTCCATGTAAGGTTTGGAGCCAAGGAATAACTTGTGCGGGGATCAACAGGTCAAATTGGCAACACTCCTAATTAGGATGAAGTACCTGCCATTTGACATTGCCTCAGATTAATCCATAACGTTAGATACGTCAAGGGGCAACTCATTGAGCACCCCCTGTGTATTGTAAGATACGTTAGCAGGCAAGCCTAGAAACTTGGTTGCAACAAAAGCCCAAGACAAAAAATAATCAAATTAATCAGAGATTCCTCCCAGATGGGAACAGAGTTCAGAACATCAATATTTACCACCTGGGAAGGGTATGCCAACACAAATCTCTCAACTGTTGGGCTAAGTCTTCAAAAGAATTTAGGGGCTTGGCTGGCTTCTGAGAAGATTTTTTGGTACAATGTGGGAAGATTGTCCTATTCAAGGCTAAAGGGGGGAGTAACTTTACAGGAAGGGTATAGAAACCCATCTGGCTGATAAAAACGTTGCAACATCCATGGCTACTCCCTCTGGGAAAACATTTCCCTGAGAAACCCCCTGATAATGGATGTTTTATGGCACCCTTGTTGGATGTTCATGATGTAAGGGATCAAATGTTTTGGATCCTAAATGAAACATTAACAAGAAAAGACTGATGACTACCATAATGTACATGGACATCATGTGGTTTCACATGATGCTATATAACCCTATATTCTCATATCAAATAAAGTGTCCTTCTCTTAGAAAAACCCATTTATCTTATCCATTATACTTCTCAAAAGTATATGCTCAACAGTGGTAGAACAAGTAAATTATCTGCATCTATGAAACTCAAAGAAATATCCCTTTGAAGAAAAAATACAGCATATAGGGTAACTGTGATAAAATTAACTCCTTGGTGCTCAACTCCCTGGTGCTTGACACTATAGTAAAATGAGAATTCAGCTTTTTCCCTGATCAACAACTGGAAATTGACAATTTTTTAATTAACTGATCTTGATGTACTAAAAACTTTTAATATAAAAAGCTAAGCTATACAGATATGGTATACTAAAGTGATTCTAGAGAGCTCAAAAATGCAATAAAAGTAGTATTGATTTAATGAGAATAAGGAGAAATAAGCAAATATTTCTAATTTTGCTATGAAATTTACACGCTTCATAATAAAAAATATTTTTTATTCCAATAAAAATTAAAATTCCAATGTAGCAAAAATAAACATAAACACAATAAAAAAGGTATGAAAAATATAAATAAATATTGATATTTATTTAATATAGTTCATGTAAGCACAACTGTGAATATCTTATGTTTTACTAGTAAATTAACAAAAATCAAGATATTTCAATCACTTTCAGCTATAACTATTAATCTCAAACTTACCATATATGCATAAAATAATCAGTGTCATCTAATTAAAACAAAAAATATAAAAATAAAAACTAAAAACTAATTGATAAAAACTAAAAAAGAAATATTAAAGCTAAAAAGTTAAAAGTTAAAACCATAAAAGCAAGCAAGTTTATCTTCACCCTTCTTCCCTTTTTCATTTTAGTCCCTTCCAGGAGGGTAGTGGCAATAAGCTCAAGCTTCTGCTTAAGCTCAGAGGACTTGTATTTATGCTTAGCTGCATCCTGGATGGCCTTGGTGAAGAGGGTGGATTGAGTGATAGGCTTGGTGGCGGACGCGGTTGGCAAGTTATCTGAGCTTGGAGATGGTTTTTTCTTGCTCATTATGGAGAAGAAAGAAGAACTTTTTGAGCTTTGGGTGAAGCCCAAATTTTGCCTTCAGATGCTTGTGATAAGCCTCTAGAGCCAAAGTAGTCTTCAGCTCCCCATTGACAACTGCCTGGTAAACATTCCAACTGGCCTTGGCACAGGCATTGGCTCACCTCTGTGTGACAACCTTCCCAATCCACTGGGGCTCAAAAGACTTGAGGAAAGGCTTAAATTCTGGATGCTTGGCCATCTAAGGATCCTTTGAGAGACCCTGAACCCCTGCGCAGTGTGCTCTGGCTTTAAAAAAGCCAAAGCACTGAATTGTACAAGCACAAATTTGCAGGTGTCCAAAGTGTCCCTCCGGCTCAACCTACTAAGCTCAGCATGGGCCTGCACATTGCAAGCAACTGCTTGGCAGAAGTTGAAGTGGCACCCCTGCACCTCCCTGCTAAAAAGCTGCTCAAATGCATTAAACTGAGCAAGCTCAAAGTCCATTATGCACATGTGAGGCCCTAGAGCTCTGAGCCTTACCTTTTCCTCCGAGTCCAGGGTGGCCTGGTCCTTGTCAGCAGCAGGAGGGTTGGCGTGGGTGTGTGTGTGGGGGGATCTTCTTGGCATCATTGTCATTATTAGGGGGGAAGGAGGGAAATTTCTTTGCAAAAGATGAAGAACACATGGGTGTAAATGGCCCCAGCGGCCCCAGGGAGAAGGAGGAAAGCAAGTGGAATCACCCAGATGTCTATCTGGGCATGAATCATCCAGAGCTATTTAAACATCCAGGGGAAATTGGCAAAGTTACCATCAACTAGCCAGTTTGATGTTCTTTTTAACTCCATCAGGTTCTGCTAAGTTGTGTAGCAAATGATACGGTCCTTTGAGCCCAGCACATTATTGTGGAGGAGTAAGCACTCCCCACTTTATAGCTGCTTAAGCTTGTGGGTGAGTGTGAGCTCCAATAGTCTGTCAGAGGCCTTGAGTGGGGGTGTATTGGCAGCAATCTGCTTGTTGCTGATAAACTTGACCAACTGTTCTTGTGTTAGCATCAACTTAAGATTGTTAGGTTTGAGGTGTTGCACAGCCTCAATGGCCAGATAAGAAGCCCAGAGGTAGGAGGAGGTGAGGATCATCTGAACAAGGTACCACTTCAGCATCCTTGTGATCAGGTGATTAGGGGCTCACATGTGTACTCCCTCTTCTCAGAAGTTACCTGCTCCCAGCCCTTGGTTTTCAGGTGGGCCCCACAATTCTTATCCTTACAGACAAAGTGCTTAATTTTTGTTTGCCGCTTTTGATTATTGCAGTTGGAGATGTAATTGTCAGCAATGTAACTAGGGCCACCCTTTACAGACATGATGGGGGAAAACGGGGGAAGTGCTTGGGGACTTTGAACTCTCTGTCTACATTTCAGATGTTGTGGATGGCCAGTGGATCCCAAGACATGTGACCAGAAGCTTTGAACTTCATGGAATATTCCTCAGGCTCATCTTGGGGGTCAGATGAGGGAGGGGGGAAGAGCAATCAGGAGTGGGAGGGGAAGTGTTCTTCAAGGCCTTCTTGAATACCTCCTTTTTCTTAAAAGAACAAGAGGTGGGCTCCTTGACAGCCTTTGCCTTCTTGGTACAGCACTCCTTAGTTGGCTCAGAGCTGGCCTCTAATTGGTAAAAGGAGTGGTTGCAAAAATCACCATCAGATTTATTGGGGGAGGAATTTTTGGGGGAAGGTGAAGGTGAAGGTGAAGGTGAAGTGGAAGATGAGGGGGAGGGGGAGGAGTGAGAGGAGATGGGGTGGGGAGATAGAGTAGGAGACTTTGCCTTTACAGGCTTCCTGACACTCTTGGGTGTGGTAGCTGGTTCTTTAGAGCCCTTGGAGGCTTGGCGCTTAAAATATTATTGTTATTGTTTGATATTGGCTAAAGGAAAGTTTAGTTTTGTAAATAAAACAATATGAAATATATAAAACACAAAGAGGTAAAGCAAAGCAAAAGCTAAATGAAGAGTATGAAAATAAAGTTTTATTTATCAAGAAAAAAATATAACAAAGTAAATGAAAGCAAAATAGAAACTTAAAGTAAAGATATAAAGAGAAATATAGAAAATAAGTGATTTTATGATGAAGCATCAAATATGTTAGGTTCAGCATAACATCTTAGTGCTAAATCAATGTAAAAGTATAATTAAAAATCAAAAAATTATATAAAAATTATATGGGGAGTAGAAGGAAGAGTAGTAGATTATAATTGCAAAAAGATTATTATGTGGATTTTTTATTGGGAGTTGAAAAATCAAAACATACTTAAGTGTCAAGTTTGGCACTGTCAATCAGTTGGAAAAAGCTGAATTCTCACTGTCAAGTATGCCAGTGTTGAGCAGAAAAATCAAATTTACCATGTTTTTTACATATAAAACTTGCTTAAATTTAAAACAGGTTCAAAAATTAACCCAAAACAAGGCAGTTTCATAGGCTCAAAAAAATACAACATAAGATAAAAAATTAAATGAGTAAGAAGGTGTTTATTAGTGATTAAGGAATGCTGTGAGGAGCTGGGAGTGAATTATTTACCATAGTGTTGGTTAAAACCTTATGAAGCTCTCTGTACTAATCTCCAAGTTAAAGTGTTGAGTGGATGAGTGTTGAGTGGTGCTCATAGTATGTCACTGATTAATTTAGCCTTAATTCCGAGCCATTGATTAGTTAAATCCAAAACCAATTGTGTGCCAAGTGGATAGAGTCAAACAAAGGGGGAGTTGAGTTTCCATTTTTTATAAATTAAATATGAAATCTCTTAATAAATTGGGCTTAATTTATATGGCACCATTTAATCCACAAACCCGGAAATTACATAATGTAAAACAAGCGGGGTATTTGATTAATGTCTATACCACAAAATCCACTATAGTGGTGCTTGGGAGCTTAATCAATGACTATGGTCAGTAATAATAAAAATATAATAGTAAATAATAAAATTTATATAAGCAATTATATGTTTATTAATAACATTAGGATTTGACTTAAAAAGTTTCAAACTGACCACTTTTTGTTTTAGAGTGTCAAACACAGGTTTTTTCATTTCTATTAGTAAATTTACTTATAAATTATCCCTTAAATTGGTCTTTTGGCTAACCAAATTATTAAACAGAGTCAAATTCAAGTAAATTTAATCTTGTTTTTTTTGGTTTTGAACCCCTATATTACTAGTAAAAATTAGCTTAAAATTAGTTAAGCCAAAAATACTAATAGATTCACATATGCAACACTCAACTCCCTGGTACTCAATGTTGTAACTTTGCTGTTTTAGCAGAGTTACACAGGGAAAAATATTTAGAAGATAGATAATAATCTTTATTGAGAGATAATGATTATATAGTTCATGTGAGTCAAGGATAGTAGGAACAAGATTGGTGATCACACGGCTGGATGGAAGAAGGGGTGGCTTGATCCTGATAATGAGCCAAGGACAAATCAAGATATCCACCGTAAAGGATCATCATCTGTTCATGTTGATAGATTTGGTAATTTAAGCTGACTTCCTAGTCTGGCTTTGGGTGACAGGGTAATTGGATTGCAGGTCACAAACCCGCTTGGTTGGAACCTTGTTGGCGGGTCAAGCCTGCAGTTTTGACATCAACAAAGTGTCAAGTACTAGGGAGTCAATCACCAGGGAGTTGAACTTACCACAGTTGCTGCAGTTAGCCCTCCCTACTGGCTGGCAAATCCCAAAGAAGGCCATGATGGCTCCATGGTATACATTGCCTTCAACAACACCCTTGTGCCCAGAAGGCAGGACAAGCTTCTCAGCAGGCAAGGAGCCCTAAAGCCGGCCCCAACTCAAGATCCCCAAAAATACCTAGCATTGTACTTCAGCATCTCTTTGCAAAGGAATTAAGAGAGTTGTAGGACTAGGCTGAGAAAGCTGCTGTCTTTGGATCCAAAGCACCCAAAATAAATCCATGCTGGCTGGGTAGCCCAAAGGCTCTGGGGTCAGGAATGACAACTTTGCTGGACCTGAACCACAAAGTATGGGGCCAGGGTCAACCCCTGGATGAAATCCTTTGCCAGCCATCAGTTCAGAAGACTGGGAGATTGGCAGGCCCCAACCAGCTGATAGCTTGCCTGCTAGTAAAGTTGATGTCAGCCTGATGGGATCCAAATAGTTGACTGCACCACAGAGTTTTGCAAGCAAACTGCTGGTTCCTGATGCAGGAGTTTCCCTGAGGTACCAACACTTGACACCAGCAGTTTGCTTGGTGAAAAAGGATAGTTCACCAATGAGAGCTGCCCCAAACTTGCCCAAAGTCCAGGGAGTGGCACTGGTCCTGAACACATGTCCAATGCCAATTTATGAGTTGCCAAACAGAAGGAGTTGAAGCCTTGTTATCCAGAGGTATTCAATGGCAACCCGCCAGTGTCAAACACCACCCTGCCATCTAATACCCCTGACGCCAACCTGCCTGAGCTCAAGAAACCTGATCAGAAAATGGGTCCTGTCAGCGTGATTTAAGTACCTGCCCAGCCAAGATCAACCCCCATTGTCATTTAAATAAAGGTTATGAGATATTGGTCTCCTCAATCATTGTCATATTTTATCCTAGCCATCTTCCAGTTAACCCAAAAATTGTCTGGTCCTCCTGCCCCCTTGCCAGCTACGTATTATCTGCTAGGTACTCCTTTTGGTCCTGTCAATTTTATAGGATACTCTTGAAGCCTGGATATAATTATTGAACCTCTGACAAGAAACTAGTGTGGGATCCCCTTGCCCAAACTAAAGTTTTGACCAGATATAACAAAAAGGCCATTGGTATGTTACTAAGCCCTGCCTGTTCAGAGTTAAAGACAATTCTCCCTGATTACCAATTAGATATGGAACCACCTGTCATCCCCAAACCAATGCCCACATCCACTGCTGAGCTTCACCTGGATCATACCAACAAGCTATTTAGGATAGTGTACATTACCCTCACTGGAGTGACAGACAATATTGTCCCAATTAATAGGCCTGTAGGCCTGGGTGGGCAAATCAATGTCCTACCTCATTAAGTTAGGACAATCCTCTAGCAGGCCCTGCCCACCCAGTCTTCAACTTGCCTGTTATCAGACTCTAGTGAGTTGGAAGCTCTGGGTTGGTTCCCTGAAACTGGGTTAGCAAGATTGTCCTACAAGTAACAGGGGAAGCCTTGTGATCTGTGAGTAACTGGTTAAAAAAATCACAATCATAATGAAGACTTGGAGGCATTTAAGAAAGCTTTTCTGGAAAGGTTTGCTATAAAGGGCTCTTATGGGATGATAATTAAACAACTCAGAACCTTCAAGATTCAGAAACCATTAAAAAATACATCACAGCATATGAAGACGTTTGGTATGAGTCCCCAACAGCATTAAATTTGATGAAGCTGGACCATAACTGGACTTCATATAACAATCTTCCAACACACATCAGACATCAGTCTGACATGTGAGATGAAAAGAACTATGTGGGGTTCCTGTTCATCAGTCCCCAATGTGTGTCCTGAGTCATAGCCAGGGACCTTCTGGAAGGTGATGTCATTCCCTATTAGAGGTAGGTGGCTAGCTTGAAGTTGCTTATACTTGGCCTGCATTTCTGCAAACTCTTTCAATACTTTTCCTATAACTAGGCGGGCATCCCTAAAATGCACTTGTACTTCAGTTGATGCTAGTCCCTCTGTGGGCCCATACTAATATTTCAACAACCTAGTAAACTCATTCCAAATGAACTCCCTCCCCCTATCTTTCATCTCAAGGTGTCTAGTTAATCTTTCCCACTCCTCCTGGGAAGTCTTACTAGTGACAAACCTTTGACAGCTTTGGCGGTAGGTGTCCTTCTCCCCTTGACTAGGGTATAAAATATTGGGCAACTCACTCATAGGGTCTATCTGTACTACTTGAAAATTTGGGCAGGTGTCAAAATGTGCTTTATTTGCTTTCAGAAGGAAGATCCCCTTAGAAACCTTATGGTATATGGCCCAGGGGTATGAGAAACACTTGTTATGTGCCAATACTTGGACCCTCCAACAATAAATTAGACTCCTTGTACTTGGTCTTGGACTCCTGCTCCTTGCTTGACTTACTGCTCCTTATCTCAGGCTCTAGCTTCTTTAGCTTAGGCTCCAGCTCCTTTATCTTGGTCTCCAGCTCTCTGTATAGATCTAGTGGCCTTTTTATTCCACTTGATCCAGTCCCTGAAAAGTCTCAAATTAATCCCCCTTTTATAGCTCCTTGTTTCAGTCCTTATTTATCTCAGAACTTTGGTTTTTCTAGGCTTAAACTATCCAGTTTTTTTTCTCTACAATATATTAAACCTTTTAAACTTACTTCAGCCAATTAAAAAGCAGCTTTTTCTGCTTCATCCCCTTGTTATTTGGCTTAAACCCTTCAGTTAAAGCCCTTAAAACAGTGATCAAACAGGCTTTGACTTGCAGCCAATCAGAAACCCAGATTAAACTGTTTTGCCAAAACTTTTATTCAAATGACTTGCTCTTGACCCTGGTTCAAAACCAGTTCTGTCTCCCTCTGGATAAGCACCTGCTCTGTGTTTTGAACAATTTTGCTGTAATTCACGTCATATTTTGCTGGGTAAACTTGAGTGCTTCTGACTATGTTTTACTTAAGAGATTTTTTCACCCTAATTTTTTCAATGTTTCTCCAAGTTTCTCTGCGTTTTCCTCAACATTTTGGCCATTTGAAGTTGCTTGCCTCTCACTTCTCACCTCTCTTAATCATTTTGGCAAAAACCCAGCCTTTGTCTTTAAAGTTTCTCTGTCCTGTTTCTAGCCTCTTTTGCTCCTTCTTACTCAATAAATTCTTAATAAGTTTATAGTATATTTTCTGTAAAATATTTTCTGCTTTCTACTTCTTCTTTATATGATATTAATCTTAATATTTTTATCATATTTTTGGCAGTTTAACTAATTCTTTTTACTGCTTCTTTCTTATTTTTAATCCTATTTCCAACAGTCTAAATTCAGCATTCTCTCTCCTTCATCTACTTCTGATGATTCTTCTCAACCAACTTCCAGTTCTCTAGCTAGCCCTGCTCCATGATCTTCTAGTTGTTCAGCTGGTCCTTTCTATGAATTTTCCAGTCCTTCAACTAGCCCTCACTATGAACCCCTCAGGTTCCATTCCTCACTATCATCCTCCAGTCTTTCAACTAGTCTTCACTGTGATCATTCAGTACTTCTTACTAGTCTTCACTGTGATCTTTTCCTATGAACTTCTTTAGTTCCATTTTCAGTCCCTGTTACCAATCCCTCAGACTCAGACAATAAGTCTACAAGGCTACTGGCGTGTGACTGGGCCCCTGAAAGTGACCTCCAATTGAGTCATTAAACCACAAACATTACTCATTTCTGTGCAGTTGTCTTTAATCACTCAGGTGGTTAAGTCTGAGCTTTCAGGCGCAAAGTAACCAACTTTACTTCCCAGAGATCTGATCATATCAAGTTCTATAGCCGCTTCTCCAAGCAGCTACCCTGATAACGCCTCTGAGAATATCCATGACCACAATGGTAGCTCTAGGAACTCCCCAAAGTATCCAAGTAAACATAGAAGATGACACCTTACCAGTCTGTTAGGTAAGGTGCTTACCCACAGACTTCCTGTGAGTGCAGAAGGGCAAATAGAGCTATCTTAGCTCCTCCCTTTCCTAGCAGCCAATGTTATCTTCTGGGGGAAGATCCATTCCCCATCCCTAGTAGCCAATGTTGCCTACTGGGTGAAGACCTTATCTTCCCTTAGTAGCCAATGTTACCTACTAGGTTCAGACACCTAACCCACACACTAGATGCCAATGTTACCTGCTAAGGTGCATCATCCTTTCTTCCCAGAAGTCAATGTTACCTGCTGGGGAAAAGAGCCACTCCCCACCCCTAGTAGCCAATGTTACCTACTGGGTAGAGATACCTAACCAGCCCCCTAGCAGCCAATGTTACCTGCTGGGATGGTTTAACCTCTGCCTCTAGTAGCCAATGTTACCACCAGGTAGGCCTTATCTTCCCTTTGTAGCCCATGGTACCTTTTAGGCCTCTACATGTCCCAAAACTACTATTCATGACCAAATTTCAGCATAGTGTAAAGTACCGCCTCCCCCTTAGGCCTTTGCTTCAATTCCTGCCAAATACTTAGGAATTTATACCAAATTATGTTTGAATATTTATCTAAAAGATTACTGAAAAAGCCCAAGAAAGGCCATCAATTTAATATTTTGGAATTATTCAGAAGATGCCCCCACCTAACCCACCCAAGAGACACCTCTGGTTAAATATCATGTACAAGAGCAGCCAGGAGAAGTGGTAATTGCATCCAAAGCATATTCCTGATGTTAGTTGGTTCAGTTTTTCTTTTGACTATGTCCATTCAAAATTTGTCAAGATCTTCCTGCCTCAAGAAATGCATTTTTATCCGCCCATATTATTGGTCAATTGGTTTGTGGCATTCAAGCTACCACCCCAATCCTATCCTATCCCATTCCTTAAATGAATGAAAGAGTTGCAAAAGACCTTGCTTCATCATTCTCTACTCTAATAAAGTTTGAAATTTGGCCATTTGATTTTTTCTGCTTCTGTCAGTGTTCAGTTGATTCCTTCCCTCCTTTGACCTCTCAGGAATTGTTAGCAATAACCTTTTAGTTGCTGCTAAAACCACAATTTTATTGTGGTTAAGAACTTGGTTTTATTTTCTCCTACCCTGCTCCCCAATTCTCACACATCAAGTCTTTATTGAGGCCAAACAAGCCCTTGCCTGTGTTGAGTATATACTTCTGGGAAGTACAATAAACAAGATAAAGGGGAAATTTAAGAAGAGAATGATACTTTATTGGATATAAGTATAGGAATATATAGTATCATGGAAAGCTATATACTATTCATGTATGTCATGGAAGTCATAGGGCTTATCTGAGTAATGTTCCTCTTAAGTCATGAGGCTTATTCAAGTTGTGTTCCGCTTAGGATCTGGATTGTTTGGTCCCCATAATAAATATACAAAAAGTAATAGTGTCACCAACTTAATGATTGGTTAGCGCGCCATTTGGCAACTCATTTGGTGAGCTACTTGGGGTGCTAATTCCCCAAGAGGGAGTAATCAAAGAAGTTGCAACACCTTCACAACAGCTTCTATGTTTACTATCACATTACCCCTCTCAGGTGGTATCTGCTGACCCCAGATTTCTGTTCCAACCTGGGAAGAATCCTTGATAAATTTGACTTTTTTTAGCTTGGTTCTGTCCCCATTTAAAGCAACTACAATTAAACCAATCAGGACGCGCTTTTTCCAAATCAACATATTTCAATCAAGCTGGAATTAATGCCCCCCTGAAGCATTCCATAGGTACTAACAAATCAGAGGTTAAACTGGAAGTTAATGGGAAACCATCTAACCTGTTGTGTTCTGAGGCGCAGCACAGACACACAACAGGGAATCCTAACCTTAGGATTGGATTCAGACTAAGTCTTGGTTAGATGACAGGGAAGGTAAATGTGTTTACCTTGCGGCCCTGGATGAATAATCTCTACTAGGCGTGGCTAGAGAGAGGTGCGGAAGTACAGAAAACACAAAGACAAAAATGTGAATAAAACTTAACTTTCTTAATAAAATAGGAAATGGATTATATAGTGGTTAGGAATACCACAAAACACTACCAGGACGGTAGGATCACTTGCCACAAGCATGAGTGGAGCGAGTGAGTTGCGCAGAGTCAGGAAACCAAACAATCATATTTCCTGATGCAGAAATCAGTTCATTTTGAGAGTCAAAAGCGAAAGCAAGATATTCATCTTTGAAATGGCCCACCAAAAGCAAAATTCAAACATGGTGAATGCCGTTATTCACGACATTCCCCCCTCTAGATTGGCCTTAGGGGGGTGATACTTGCGGAGGAACTTGGCGTGTACGCAAGCAAAAGGATGACCACTGGAGAGGAGCTTTATAGTGTACTCAGATCCTTGTTTGAAAGTCACCTCTAAAGGACCAATCCACAGGGAGTCCAGATTATGCGTGCGTCCACCCACACAGTGTTGGTAGTACAGGACATGGTCATCAACATCAAACTCAGGCAAGGGGGAGTGCCCAGTGTTGTCAGGAGAGAGCTCAAGCACCTTAGTCTTATATGCAGAAGTGTAGGCAGTGGCCTGTATATCAATGATGCAGTTGACTAAGTCTTTGATGCGGTTATCAGGGTTAATGGCCTTATCAGAGGAGAGTAGGGGGACCCCCAACAGCAACGGAGTGGTGGCTTTACGCCCATACAACATGGCAAAGGAGGAGTACCCTGTGATCCAATGCCTGCTCAGACAATAGGCAAAGAGTGCAGCAGGTAAGTATAGATCCCAATTGGCAGCGTCAGAGTAGGTGAGCTTCCTCATGATCAAAACCAGTGTTGAGTTGGCACGCTCAACTTCCCCATTAGTGGAAGGATTATAGAGGCAGAGAAAGACTGGTGAGTTCCTAGAGCTTCAACAACAGAGGTTACCAACTTGGCGTTGAAGTTGGTTCCATTGTCTGACAATAGCACTTGAGGGCAGCCATGGCAGTAGAAAACATCCTGCGGCAGGAAGGCAGCAGTAGTCTTAGCAGTGATGTCTTTAGTAGGGGGAGCTTCTACCCACTTGCTGAAGTGGTTGACGGCAATCAGGATAAAGCGGCATCCAGAACATGAGCAAGGGAGAGGTCCTACAGCATCAATGCTGACCGTATGAAAAGCGTGTTGAGGGGGAACCAATTTGAACTTGCAAGAAGCAGCTTGGGGCCTCTGAAGTTGGCAGTCATGGCAACTAGCTATGACATCTGGGATTAACAGTCAAAGATTCTCCCAGAAGTAATTCTTCTGAAGCCAGTCAAAGGTCTTGGCAATGCCTCCATGGCCAGTTTCTTTATGAGCCTGCAACACCAAGGAGAGGCAAAGACTGGGGCACACGTATAGCAGGTATTGACCCTTCACCTTCTTGAAGAGTTGGTTATTGCGTATGAGGGTGTCTTCAGACAATTTGAACAGGGCAAGCTGAACCTCTTCTGTCTCAATTTCCCAGGAAGAGCGGTAGCCAATTAGCTTGTACAGGCGGTCTGCCTCAGCAGGATGTAGGGCAAGGATAGGCATTCAGGACAACCCATCAGTGCTCTGATGTTGAATCCCAGGGCAATGAAGCACAGTGAAGTCATAACCTTGCAGGCAGAGGGCCCGTCTGGCTAAGCGTCCTTCAGGCTCCTTAAGTTGTTGTAACCATTTGATCAAAGCGTGGTCAGTGACAACAGTGAAATGAGTACCATACACGTAGTGGCAGAACTGTTTGACTACATGCAACACAGCAAGGCACTCCTTCTCTGTAACGCTATAATTCTTTTCATGTTTATTTAGCACACAGGAAGTATAGGCTACAGGGTGGTCCACACCTTCATTGTCAAGCTGAGCCAAAATAGCCCCAATATTAAGGTCACTAGCATCAGTATATAGGATGAATTCCTTATTGTAATTGGGGTACACCAAAATGAGCACTTCTTTGAGTTTCTGCTTTAGAGTCTCAAAGGCTTGTTGTTGGCTGGCGGTCCATTCAAAAGGAACATTACACAAAAGTTAGACCAGGGGTTTGCTAGTATCAGCAAAATCAGGAATGAATTGCCTATAGTAACCCATCATGTCCAGAAAGACTTGTACTACTTGTAGGTTGGTGGAATGGGTTCGGTATTTTAGGGTGAAAACCCCAGTGGGGTACTCCAGTGTACATGTCTTCAAACGTTTACCAGGAACTTTAATTGGCTCCTCAAAGATCAGAGGGACTTTGTACCCTAGGATAGAAAGATAACCATCCTTTAGGTTGATGATACCATTATATTCCCAAAGGAACTGGGTACCAACCAAAAGGTTGTAGCTCTCATTTTCTAGCACAACAGCCGGTGCAGCCAACAGGAGTTTACCAAATTGCATTGGCAAGGCAGAGTACACGCCAATGATGCAAGTCATGGAGAGACCAGCGGTGCCTTAGGATTGATGGTAGTTGAGGTTGGGGGCCAGCTTAAGTTTCTTTACCAGTTTAGAAGAAACAACGTTGACAGGAGAACCGGTGTCTAGGACGGCTTTGATTTTAGCTTTCTGGATAGATATCTCTACCCAGGTGGTGGTGCGTCCAAAGGATGGCAGAACAGCCAAGATATCCTGCGCCTCAGCTAGTTACTTGTCTCATTTCTCAATCATGCATCTTAGTCCTGGGAACTCCTTATATACGGTTTGGAGAGGGGGTGAGACAGATGCATTCTTGAAAACGGTGTCTGCAACTTCAGAGGCTTCTTCTGATGATTCCACTAATACAGGGGATTGTTTTGCCTGAGTAAGATAGGGGCAGGAGACAACCGCTTTGGCCTCAGACAAGGGCTTAGAGGTAGTTGTAGTCTTCCCAGATTGTAGCTTGTAGGGAACTGCAATAGTCTCTGGGACGGCAAGGAGAGAATACCCATATGCATCAGGGTCTTTCATTAGATTCATCCACATCAGAATCATCAGAAATGTCATGGAGCAGAAGGAGGATAGGAGGAGCCTCATCATCAGCAGGCTCAGAGTCAGTAGCAGGCAGAGGTATAGAAGGAGACTGGGAAGAATTGTCAAACAAGAGTGTCTCTGCTTCTAGGTTGACTGTTCTTTTCCCAACTGATCCTTGGGATCAGCTCCTTTAACCCACAGATTGGTGCAGATGCAAGAGTGGTGACCTATCTGACCGCAGTTGTGGCAACCCTGACGTTGAGGAGGATTTTGTGAGTTCATAGTGAGGATACAAGGGCTGCAAGAAGAAGATCAAGAGTTGGAAGCGGCACAACTCTCCCAAACAACTGCCCCAGAATGGGTAAGATGCATATCCTGTAGCAGTGTCTTTATACTTTTCATGGAGGACAGCATAACTTTGTGGGCCTTGAAATGAAGACACAGGAGTTGGTTTACCTTGAGGGCCTGGGAGAAGGCCATATACGCTTCATGCACCGTCAATTGTCTGCTTGTTATTAATTGTTGTCCCTCCATGTAAAATCTGTCTGCAAATTTGGCTAATGTCTCTTTGGGCTTGAAAGATATGTGCATTAAGGCATCATTTTTGACCTCCAGGCTAAGATCACACCAAACTTGTCAATCAGGAGCTGTTTCATGTCTTCCCAGGTCTCAATGGTGGGCAGCTCTGGCAAGACTACTTCTTGACAGGTTGGGTGTAGACAGGTTAGAATGTGCTCCTTCTTAACCTCATCTGATGCTTGCCTCATGGCAGTCCCATAAATAGTTAAGAAAGTTATAATAGTTGAGGTTTTGGGATCAAAGACTTGCTTAAAAGTAGGCTTGAAGTGTGCCTTGGGAGCTGGACCACTATTGCTGCTGTTGAGTACATTTATGCGCAGGGAGAACTCAGCTTCAGATTTGGAGGGGGGTTGTCTAGCCCATAGTTCTCAATACTTTCTTCAAGGGTTGTCAGAGTCTTGGTAGTTCTGGCACCCGTAGTGTTGGCTAGAGTGGTCTATTGTTCAGTAAAATCTAGGCATTGTGCTTGGGTAGTGACAACAGTGGAGAGCTCAGCCAGCCGCAAAGTAAGGGATGGCCCTACCAATAGGCAGGGGGCAAATCTGTTGTTTACCAAATCAATCAGCCCACTCATCTCTTGTAAGTCTCTGTCCAACTCAATCTGATATTGTTTCAAATGGTCCACCTCATTAGCTAGGGCAATCAATTCCCTAGCACAGTGGATTTGAGGAGCCCCCGCAAAACCAGGGCAGCAGCCATCTTCCTTGTTAACCCTGAGTGGACCAGAAGCGGCCATCACTACCTCACGTAAAGCAGCAACTTCTTGCTGTAGTTTAGCAACCTAAGCAGTCAGTGCAAGAACCTGGGGGTCAGGTTAAGGGATTTCAGTAGGACGTCCTTGGCTACAAGTGGAAGCGCATAACTCTCAGATGGCCTCCCAGATCCTCTGCTCTCTGTCCACCAGATCTTCAGCAGGAGGAGAAGGCGGGACATCAGGCTTGGGAGTAGACAGCTCATTCACCTGACTCTGAAGTTTGGCTTTAGCAGCAGCAGTGGTAGCTCTCTCTTGATCAAATTCTGCACTGAGTTCATTTAGACCTTGGGCGGCAAGGTCAGCTACCTGTTGCAATTTCTCAAAGGAATAGACACTGACGCCTAGTGCAACAGCTCAATGCATTCAAAGTCGGTGAGATAAGCGTTTAGGGTGGAGTCTACTTGAGTTTGCCAGGGCTGTTCTAACTGGTGAAACTCATGTAGCCGCTCCCTAACATACTCAGGGATAGACTGGTGCATTTTCTCAATAGAATTGAATAAACATTTTTGAGAAGTGACCAAATCACGCTGATTGTCAGATACCAGGGAGAACAGGAAATGAATCCATTGTTGGTAGGCGGCAAACTGGTCCCAATGATGGGTAACAGCTGCCTGTAGAGACAAGATCTCTTGAACATGGAGTCCCAACACCATTTGGTGGTGGGCCAAGGCAGGCTGTACAAAGGATGACAGCAGGTGTTCAGCAGAGCCAGCTGCTGAGAGGAGATGTTGTGGAAACTGAGGGGCCACAATTAACTCATAGTATTTGGCACGGCTAAACTGTAGCTGAAGGCAAGGGATGGCCTCATCCTGAGCTATCCCAAGGGCTACTGCCATGACTTGTTCCAAGTCAGGGGTACCCATAGGGTAAGCAGCTAGGCGGGGACCATTCCCAAGGTTCAGTACAGTAGGGACAATAGGCGGGTTGGCAATGTCTTCCTCAATAGGAGGGCTGGTAATTTCAGGCAAGGTTGACTCCTGAATAGGCAGAGGCAAGGGACCTGAAAACTTGGATGCAAAAGGGATAACCAAGGAGCTTACAGCCCCTGTAGTGAGCACCATTTTTGTTATGTTCTGAGGCGCGGCGCAGACACACAACAGGGAATACTAACCTTAGGATTGGATTTGGACTAAGTCTTGGTTAGATGACAGGGAAGGTAAATGTGTTTACCTTGCAGCCCTGGATGAATAATCTCTACTAGGCGTGGCTAGAGAGAGGCGCAGAAGTACAGAAGACACAAAGACAAAAATGTGAATAGAACTTAACTTTTTTGGCAAAATAAGAAATGGATTATATAGTGGTTAGGAATCCACAAAACACTACCAGAACGGTAGGATCACTTTTCACAAGCATGAGTAGAGTGAGTGAGTTGCACAGAGTCAGGAAACCAAACAATCATATTTCCTGATGCAGAAACCAGTTCATTTTGAGAGTTGAAAGCAAAAGCAAGAGATTCATCTTCAAAATGGCCCACCAAAGGCAAAATCAAAACATGGTGAATGCCGTTATTCACGACATAACCCACTTGAAACTCATTTGCAAAAAAATTCCCCTGGCCAATCAGACTCACATCCTGGATCAGGTGACCTTTCTAATTCAGATCTTTTCCCTTAAAGCAAGACAGGGTACTTTTAATCCCCTGCTTGCTCATTCTTATCAATAGAATTTTGACTTTAAAAATTAAAAATTTTGAGCAATTTTTGGGGCCCTTTTTGTTGGCCCTTTGACTCTTTGAAGTTTTTAGTAAAGGTATTGAACTTTCATTACCTCTGTTGTTGTTCCCTGGGTCCTGGCTCTCTTTCAGAGCTCCTAGAGTTAATATTAGCGTTAATGTTAAGATTTACCTCTCTTGATTTTAAAATTTAAGTTTGAACTTAAAAAGTAGTATTAAAAGCACTATAAACTCTTAATTTAAATTCAAATTTATTAGCTTTCTGCTCTGCCTCCAACTTGCTTTCACTATACGCTTTTTAAAGACCTCCTCTCTTTCTTTCAAGTTGTATAGTTGGGTTTCAAAGTCTTCTCTTGCTTCTCAAGCCTTTAAAAACACCCCTGATTTGCCTGGCTGCTATTGTTGCCTTCAATTGTCCCCCACAAACTTCTCTTATTTTTCTGGTGCCTTAAAAATGTTTGTCCCTCTGCTGAAATTTGTGTTTTTCACCCTGGCTCCAGTTCTGGTGATTATCTGGACTATCTCCCCAGACCTCTGGGGACAAATATCCTCCTCATCCCACTATTTAGGAGGTAACCTCACTCAATTCCTACACCTGCTCAAGGATCTCCCCAGGCAAGCCAAAGACCTGCTTGTTACTGGCAAGAACCTTGTCAAGAGCCTCACCTGTGATGACCTTGAGCTTTTTCCTCCTAACTCAGACCTCACAACTCTCTTGGAAGTAGACACATCAGTGCCCTGTCCTCCCATTGGGATGAGCCCACTACTTGCAAGAAAGAGTTAGACCTCCAGAAGTACGTTCTCAGACACACTCCTTGATTGCCTGGCAGTGTGGTTCTGATTGGTTTGGACTCTTATTTTCCCTGGTTGTCCCCCGCGTCCTCACTCTGGACGCCCATTTGAGCAGCCATACCATTTCTGCACTGGATGGTGTCCTGGTAGGTCTTCCTTCCTGGATGGGAGCAAAACTTAGTTAGTTTAGCCCCCCTTTCTTACACTGGCACTTCTATTGGCTAGGCTAGAGAGGTTTATAAGCAGGCATGGCTTAAGTGTGGTTTGCGCCTCATTGGTTGGTTTCAGAGATTTTCCAAAGTCAAATCTGTTACTGGTTCAAGCCCAAAAAAGCGCAGGTGGCCAGGCACCAGGGCCTGCAGGCTGACAGCCCATGGGGGTTTGGAGTTCAAATCCTGGGAATGGGGTTCTGGCTTAAGAATTAAATGCAGATGGCTGTCACTTGTGATAAAAGGAGCTCATAGGACAATCTAAGTATTCCTTTAATACAGCTGCTTTCTTTGTTTCTAATAAAGATGTAGTATTATACCTTGTTACCAATTACTGGGCTCTTAACAAAGTCACAATAAAGACATCTATCTCCTACCTCTGATTGATAACCTCTTTGATTCATTAGGGGGTTTGCAATTCTTCAACAAGATTGATCTGGCTGCAGGATATCATCAAATCCAGGTCAAAACTAAAGACATCCCAACAACATCAATATGACCAAATATGGGTCTTTTAATGTTTTGTCCTAAACTTTGGTATGGCTAATGCTCCAATTACCTTTGTGGCATTAATGAATGAAGTATTCAAGGAACATATTGGGAAATGAAGCATAGCTTAACTGGATGGTATAATCATCTATAGTCCTAGTAAAAAAACACTAGAAAGACGTCTGTATGGTACTCAAAATGTTACAGGACAATAAAATTGTGACTAAACCTTCCAAAAATGAGTTATTCTTCATCAAGTTACCCTTTCTGGGACATATCTTCAGCCAGGACATAAATAAGCAGACTGTAAAAAGGTAAGAGCAATAACTGACATGCTAACATCTCAGAATAAGAGTGAACTCTGCAACTTCCTGTGGATGATTACATACACCAGCAGATTTTTCTATACTGGGAATCATTGGCTGCCCTGCTATCTGAAATCACTAGAAAAATAACCCAGCCTTTAAAAAACTGCTACAAAAGCAACACTCTTACAATTAAAAGACCATATGATCACTGCATCTATATTACAATATATCATTTGATTAGGGATCTATAAAATTAAAAAAGACACAACTATGCCATTAGTGGAGTACTCAGAAAGCAGACAACAAACAAGGATTTCCTCCCTGCTGTATATGAGTCAAGGAAACTCTCAGATTGTCATGAGTGACAAATTTCTGCTATCAATTAGCAAGGAAAACCCCCAACTGCAAGATTCAAACCCCAGGACCCTGCAGGCCGCCAGCCCACAGGCCCAGCTGCCTGTGTTTTCTTGGACTCAAATCAGGAATAGATTTGAATTTGGAGAAACCTCCAAACCCCACCAGTGTAGCACCTTCTATGATTGAACCCTGTCCTATGAAGGATCCTCTTAGCCTAGCCAATAGGAGCGCTAAACCAAGCAATATCCTGTAATGACTTGGGACACCACCAATGGAGTACTGCAGACATTTCCCCAAGAACAAGGACCGCCAAATGATAACAAATCCCATGCCTTGAAGAAGGAAATTAAGATTCCCTGTCCCTTCCCAGCCAATGATAAATTTGTCTACATTAGATGCCAGCAAGTATTTCCAACCCCTGGTAAATGCTACCACCTGGCCCACAATAATTTATAAAAGTTTTCACAGTTTTAATGAGCATACTTATACCCAGGAAATGACAGGAAGATTATTATCTGTAAAATTACTCCCCCCTTTAGCCCTGGATAAGACAATTCCCCCCCCCCAAAGTATGAAGAAAACAGCTCAGAATTCAGTCAAACCACTTAATTCCATTAAAAATTTGCTCACACAGTTGACAAGAGATTTGTGTTGGCATACTCTTCCCAGGTGGCAAATACTAATGTTTTGAATTTGTTTCTCACTTTTGAGGAATCCCTGATCAATTTGGATTATTTGTTGGCTTGGTTTTGTCCCCATATAAAACAGTTGAAGGTTAATCAATCAGGACACGCTTCTGTTAATTAACAAAATCCATCCAGACTGGAATTAATGGCATCCTGAAGTGTCTTTTAGGCATCAGCCAGTTAGAGGTTAAGCTGGAAATTAATGAGAAACCATCCAAGCTCACTGAAATCACTGGCAAAAATTCTATCTTGCCCAATCAAATGACTGGCTGAGGTCAGGTGATCTTCAAATTCAAACTGGGTCCCTTAAAGCAAGACAGGGGACTTTTAGTCCTCTGCTTGCTCATTCTATTCAATAAAATTTTAGACTTTTCAAATCCTTCCTTTGAACTTTTAAAAAATTAGTTTTTGAGCCCCCTTTTTTTGGACTCCTGTTTTCTAAAGTTTGTTAGTAAAGGTGGCTTCTATCCCTTACCTTAGTTGTTGTTGTCTTGATCCTGTCATCCCTGTCAAGCTTTGCTGCTTTTTCTTTTGGTTTCTAATTTGAAAATTAAACATTAGTATAGGAGTTAATATAATTACCTTTTTAATTTGGATTTGCTTTTGCCTTCAACTTGCTCACATCCCTACTATACGTTCTTAGACGCTTATGCCTTGATCTATACCTTATTTCCAAAGGTTTTTGACCGCTCTCCTAGCCCCCAGACTCAGAAAATTCTCCCTCTTTCTTCTGGTGTGTTTTTTGTCCTTGTCTCCTGCTGCTGCTGGAACATATCTCCATGTTTGATCTCCATTAAATGTTGCTCCCTATTTGCAAGTTTTTTGTGTTTACATTGTCTCTAGTGTTATTTTTATCCGGTCCACTTCTCTTGATCTCTGGGGCCAGATTTCCTCCTCTGTACTCATATTGAGCAACAATTCCTCTCAGTTCCTTTATCTTGTGAAAGACCTTCCCAGTTGGGCACAGGATCTTCTCATCTCTGGTAAACACCTGGTGAAGGATCTCACTTGTGACAACTTGGAGCTGTCTCTCCTCAACTTGACGCCCTCATATTTGCATGAAGAGATTCCCCCCTCATCTGCTCTCTCAGCAGAACAACCCCAGCCAACTTCTAAGCCTGTGCCTGGTCCTCAGAGTCAAGCACTCAGCGCACCCCCTGGCTCCTTGAAGGGATGGCTCTGATGGGGTTCAACTCTTACTTCCCTCAACTTTCCCCCACATCCTCTCTTTGGACTCCTGTTTGAGCAGCCATTCCAGTGTTGCACTGGATAGTTTCCTAGTGAATCTTCCCTCTGGGATGGGAGCAAAACTTAGTTAGTTTGGCACCCCTCTCTTACAATTCTCATCAGTATTATTACAATAAAGTGTTATGAACCTTTGGTTCATACAGGTCTTACCCTACATCATTTTGGCACTTTATCATTTTCAATTCAATATTTCCAGGTCCATCCCTTCTTCCCACCAAGCCCAAGAAAACATGGACCAACCGCCTGAGTTATACTGTCCTCCAGGAGCATCCTACAGCTTGTTACATTTTACAGAGTATACTACAAGCCCAGATATTTGGAGTTTACCTTAGATGAGATCCTAATTTGCAACCCAGAAGCCCGTAACAGAGAAACAGAGCTTATTATTTGTGAAAGAACTTGTATCACTATGCCACATTTGCTATTTTGAAACAAATATAACTACCTGCCTGTGTATTTGGTATCAATGACCCCTCCCTTGACCCTGCAGCCCAACCACCCACAAGAATCTGTTGATACTAGTGAGTCCACTTCCACCCTGATATTTGGAGTCATGCACATCCCCTTCACTGGCTTAATTGATTCTATGGTGTCCACCTGCGGGCCCTGGACCATCCTCAGGAAATCAATATCCTACATTTTAAAGTTAGCCCTCATCTTGTGGTGGCCCCTTCCTTATGTTCCTGTGGGCTGTCTGCTGTAAAGTTCTAAGGAACCTACCACAGGATGGATCCCTAAAACAGATGGTAAGCAAAGATACCCAATCCACAACAAGGAGTTAATAGCAATTGCCCATTTTCTAATGAAATGGCACTGCTACCTGAAAGTTTCATAAATATTCAAAGAGTTAGTCAATCACAAATCACTAGTGCTATTCAAGCCACAACAACACATCTCAAGAAGATAATCTAAATGAATAAGTCTTATCAAAAGGTACCTCAGGATAATTGTGATGCTCAAAAATATATTTAACAGGAGTAAGAGGGAAACTCTTGGTGATCTTATAACTGAGAAGCAGAGGAAACTACTGTACTGTACTGGGCTACAGAAGCAGGTGACATTATGTTGCACTCTTATTGAGCCTAGAACACTAAATTTAATTTTTAGTACAGTAGGTTGATCTTCTAGGCACCTTTAGTAGAGAAGTTAACAATAAAGCAGAGTAATATTCATCTGGGGTTGTAGGCTTAGTTTTCAAGGTTTGTGTCAGGGCCCAAAATGATCCTGAAATGCATTATGTTATATTGAATCAAAGGAGTCCAAATTTGCAATTGTGTGCTTACACAATTGCCTGATTAGGCCATCAAATATGATTTAAGTAATTAACGCCAATATTCCCAAAAAATTAGAATCAATGTCATGGGGACACCCGCACCAGGAGGCACCCAGAAACACACGCTACCTGTCAGAAACAATTATGATTGATCAAAACCATCAGAAGTTGAGTATTTTTGCCCCCAAAAGTCACCAAAGAGAATACAAGATTTGTAACAAGCATCAGGGCCTAAAGATAGTATACTGCCTCCTCTAAGCAACCAACCAGATGATGCCAATTTAAGTAACCTGTAGCAGATGCCCAGCCAGCCAACCAGGATGTCCTACCCAGCCAAAAGCTAATTCCTAAGCAGTATATATTTAAGAGAGGGGGGCTAAACTAACTAAGTTTGGCTTCCATCCTGGTGAGACAAATCACCAGGATGACAACAAGTGAATTACTGAGATGGCCTCTCTGAAAGGGGGCTAAAGAGAGGAAGCGGGATAGAGTTTTGAAAAATAGGCACTCAATCCCATCAGCACTAAACTAGTAAGCAACCAGGGAGTACACTGAGGGTATGCCCCAGAGCTTCTGGTGCCTTCAATGGGGAAGACTACTTTTGTTCCAAAAAGGGGCAGGAGGACACAAGATCTTCTTCAACTGGATGCACATCAAAGTCAGGGACAAGGAAATACACATTTATGTCATCACAAGTAAAACTCTTGACCAGAATCTACCCAGTGGAGAGGAGGTTGTTATCCTTCCCTGGAAGATTGTCTAGCAAAAGCAAGAACCTGGAAGGATAATCTCCCATAAGGTGTGCAGAAAAATAGATTTGCCCCCAGAGGTCTAAGGAGGTGGTCCAAATAAATAGCAGAACAGGTGCCAAGGAAAAGACAACAAATTTAAGCACAGGGAGTATCATATTTAAAGTCACCAAGAAATTTTAGGATCTTTAAAGTGATTTCTGTACTTTGAGCTGGTATTGAATATGGAAACCTGGGTACTTGGAGAAAAGAACAATCTAATGGGGGTTTGTTCTATAGAAACAACTTGTAATTGGTGGTGGATGACTTTAACAAAACCCTTATTGTCGTAACTGTGCTGTTTTAGCAGAGTTACACAGGGAAAAATATTTAGAAGATAGATAATAATCTTTATTGAGAGATAATGATTATATAGTTCATGTGAGTCAAGGATAGTAGGAACAAGATTGGTGATCACACGGCTGGATGGAAGAAGGGGGTGGCTTGATCCTGATAATGAGTCAAGCGCCAAATCAAGATATCCACTGTAAAGGATCATCATTGTTCATGTTGATAGATTTGGTAAGTTGAGCTGACTTCTTAGTCTGGCTTGGGGTGACCAGGTAATTGGATTGCAGGTCACAAACCTGCTTGGTTGGAACCTTGTTGGCAGGTCAAGCCTGCGGTTTTGACACCCCCCCAGCTGAAGGTTGGCCTCCTATGGGGGCAGATTGTCAGGGAGGTCATCAGGAGCCCAGGCGCCATATCAAACCAGTTGTTGTCTGGTGGCAGGCAGGGCGGTTTCCCGTTGTTTCTGTCTTGCTTTGCAGGGTTGTAGGCAGTTGTGGTATAAGGTCTTGTCTTGCTTGCGTTTTCCGAGCCCTTGACAAGGTAAGTGTTATTGTTGTTTACCTTTAGAATGATTGCTGGCCCTACTTTTTTGGGTTGTAGTTTGCTTTTGTCAACATTAATGACCCATACTTTGTCCCTGACTTCATGTCTTTGGCAGATGAGAACAAAGGTCTTTTGTATTTGTTCCTTTTCTTTGGCTGCTTGTTTGCTGTTGGCCTCTATTATTTGAGGGTCTGAGCAAGGGGGGACTTGACTTGGAATTTCCTGTTTGGGTCCTGTCAATGCTTGAATGATATTTGGCTGTGTGCTGTATACCAGTCCAAATGGGCTTTTCCCGGTGGATCTGTTTACTTGGGTTCAGCACACAAGTAATGCAGTTGGTAGCTGCTTATACCAGTCTTCAGGTCTCCCAGCGGTGAGTTTAGCTAGGGCTTGCACGAGGCTACCATTAAGCTGCTCTACGCGTCCATTGGCCTGTAGATGGTATGGTATTGTGACGGTGTGATTGACCCCATTTTTGGTGAGGTAAACGTTGGTGTCTTCAGAGGTCAATTCTTTGTCTCCATTAATTATCAGGAGTTCTGGTTTTCTGAACCTGCTGATTATTTCCTTGCCAATGAATTGTTGGACATTGTTACTGGTATGTGTTTTCACCACTTGGGCTACTGGCCACCTTGTCGCAAAATCAATGGCTGTGATGATGTATTTTTTGTTATTGTGCTTTCCTGGCATGAGGCCCACAATGTCAAGAGCCCATACTTTGAACGGTAGTTGGGTTTGAATGGGAAGTACAGACTTAGGCAGGGTTTTGCTTTTGGAAAACTTTTTGCAAACCTCACACTGTTCTAGCACTTCCTGGACATTGCGGTATAAAGTTGGCCACCAGACTTAATGTTTTAGGAATTTGTATAAATTCCGGCTCTTGGTATGTCCAGAATCTCTGTGGTAGCAAAGAATGGTATCAACTTGTTGATGTGTGAGGATGTAGGAAATGGTTGTGCCATCCAACATCTTTCTGTGAAGGGTTCCATATACATCAGAAAAGAAATGTTCATTCTTGATGACCGTTTCTTTGGTGATATCAGTTGTGCCTGCAGGAAACCTTTGTCTTTTGTACAAAGCACTAGGAGAGGCCAGTCTGGGTTGAGCCCATTCTCTCCCCTAGAAGCGCGGACATACAGACGGGACAGGGCGTCTGCCATGGCGAGCTTGGCCCCGGGCTTATACTGTATGAGCATGTTGAATCTCTCCAAGAGCTCCATTCAGCAGGCTTGGCAACAAGATAGGTTTTCTTGTGCTTTAAAATATATGAGCAAATTGTGGTCAGTTAATGCTGTAAATTCTTCCTGCTGTTCTAGGTAACAGCGCCATTTGACTAGGCAGTGTACAATGGCCAACAGCTCTTTGTTGTGGATTGGGTATTGGCACTTGCCATCTGTCAGTTTGCGCAACTCATAGGCTACTGGCAGGAAGTCACCATCGCTATTCTTAATTTGTAGTACTCCCCCAATGGATGCATCTGAAGCGTCAGTTTCCATCTGGTACTCTCCGTCCCATTTGGGATATTGTAAGATGGGAGCTGTCGTGAGCTTTTCCTTGAGACGTCTGAAAAAGAGGTCATGTTGGGGGTCCATACAAACTTGGACTTGGCGCCTGTTATGGCAGACAAGGGGGCAGTCAAGATGCCACAGTCAGGTATGAAGTGTTGTACATAGGCCATCATTCCCAAGAAGGTGCAGAGTTCCAACTTATCCTTGGGTGGTGGCATCTTGCAGATGGCCTGTATCTTTTGACTGTTAGTTTTGATGCCGTCCTTTGAGACTATGTGTCCCAAGAAAGGTAGCTGCTCACAGAAGAACTGGCACTTATAGGGTTTGGCTAAAAAAATTTGTTGTGCCAGGGTAGCAAATACTGCCTCAAGGTCCTTGTGGTGCTGTTCCACCAAGGGGCTGTAGACAATAATATTATCCAGGTACACCAGGGTGTGTTTGTCTATGTGTGGTGCAAACACTTTGTTCATGAAGGTTACAAAGGTGGACATGGCGTTGGTCATGCCAAAGTTGAGTACCACACATTTGTAGGAATTGTACTTGGTGCAGAAGGCTGTCTTGGAGATGTCTTCCTCCTTGATACAAATCTGGTTGTAGCCCGCAATTAGATCAATCTTGGAGAAGACAGAGGCATCCCCCAAGGCGTCAAAGAGATTGTTGATTAATGGTAATGGGTAACAATTCTTAATGGTGATCTTGTTTAAGGCGCAGTAGTCTGTGACCAGGCGTAAGGTACTGTTCTTTTTAGCCACAAAGAATATGGCGGCCCCAAAGGGAGACTGTAGGGGTGGATAAGTCCTTTTTCCAATGCCTCCTTGAGATAGGCGCACAGGGTGTTGTCCTTGTTTGGGGTCAGCCTGTAAATGGGACGTGCCTTGGGTACAGCCCCCTTGAGTTGGATAGAGTGTTGGATGTGTTTCTCAGGGGGTAGCCCAGGTAACACCTCCTTAAAGATTTCTGGGTAACGGGCCACAATGTTGCAATCTTGCGGCATGGAGGTGTCCTGGTGGTCCTTGAAGTGTATTATTTCATACTGGCAGGAGTCCCAGTCAATTGCTTTCAGGTTTTTCTTCTCTTCCAAGGTTTCTGTGATGCTTAAAAAGACATGGTCTTGTAGAAGTTGGTCTACAGAGTCCGGGTAGATTTGGTGGTTGACACCTTCACACTTGATGGTCAAGACTGAGGTTGCCCGTCCACGTGGGGGTTGTTTTTCTGTAACCAGTCCAGCCCCAGTACAATGTCAAACTTAGGGAAGTTAATTATGGGACCTTGGATGGTGGAGTGGAGGTCCTCAAGCATGAAAGAGAAGGGGGCAGTTTCCTTTGTCACAACAATGTGGTGTTCATCAGCCAGGATCACGTTCTTAATCCGCAAAGGATTAATGGTCAGCTTAAATTTATCCACAAAGCTGCTGTTGACTAAGGTTTGATCTGCGCCTGAGTCCAGGAGTGCTGAGCCTGTGTAACTGTGAAAGCAGAAAGGGTAAGACATCAATTTATTGGGATGTCTGGAGATGGTGTATAGTACCAGGTCTTCCAAGGGCACTTAGATCATTGGACATTGGTCCACGTCCTTGGGTTGGTATTCATTTTTGGGCAAGTCAGGAGTTGCGTGGGGAGAGCTTGGCTTGCTTAGTGCTCACCCCGGGCTTTTACCTCATCCTGGTTGCCTTGGGTGGCGGTGACGCAGAAGTGGGTACAATTTGACTGCCTGTTATTCCCATTTTCATTCCCATTTGAACCCGTGGGTTTGTGGTTATTGTTGTTGCTGTTGCCTCCAGGGGGTGGTCAAGAGGAGCGCCCGCTTGGATGGGAGTCCTTAGGCCTTTCTTGTTTCCAAGTCTGTGCCTTGTGTAGAGCGTTGGATGTTTGTTCCGCTTTTTCTGCTTCACGGTACAGGCTTTGCAGGTTGGTGACCTGGTCCAGGTTCACATGTCTCATCATGTGCAACTTGAGAGTGTCGTAGTACATGAGGTGTGTAGCTGGAGTGTCAAAAGCCATTTTGGATGGGGCACAAAGACAGAGTTCCTCGTAGGTGAGGGTGAGTTCTTTGACAGTACCTGTCTGGGTCAGGTTCTTTACTTGGTGTATGATCATGAGTGCTGTATCCTTAAGCACAAACCTTGCCAAGAAGTCCTGTTTGAAGGTGTCCCAGTTCTTGTCAGTGTGTTCTTTGTGCCACTTGTCACACCAGGTGCCTGCGTTGTGGGTCAGGCAAATGGAAATCTCTGCAATCCAAAATTGCTGTGGGCATTCCATCTGAGCCAGTTTGCTTTGGGTGGACTGGATCCATGCGGCAGCGTTGTTGTTGTTGGCCCCTGAAAAGGGTTCCAAGGCGGTGCTGCAAAGTCTTTGTGCAACATAGGCAGGCATGGTGGTTTTGTCAGCTGGTTGTGGCATTGAGGAAGGTGCCTGAAAGAACCCTTGGGCGGACAGGGCGTTGAAGGCGGGTAGCGGGATCACTGTGTTTTGGTAGAGAACAAAACCATCAGGTATCTCAGTACCAGGGGTATACGGAGTACAGTTGGGCGGGAGGCCAGACATGATTCTGTCAAGGATTTGTTAGCCGTGGAGTGTGCGGGCAACAGGCAGAATTTTTCAAGATACAGTAGGATGAAAAACCTACCTGTGCTACCAATTTTGTAACTGTGCTGTTTTAGCAAAGTTACATGGCAAAAAATGTTTAGAAGATAGATAATAATCTTTATTGAGAGATAAATATTATATAGTTCATGTGAGTCAAGGATAGTAGGAACAAGATTGGTGATCACACAGCTGGATGGAAGAAGGGGGTGGCTTGATCCTGATAATGAGTCAAGCGCCAAATCAAGATATCCACTGTAAAGGATCATCATTGTTCATGTTGATAGATTTGGTAAGTTGAGCTGACTTCTTAGTCTGGCTTGGGGTGACCAGGTAATTGGATTGCAGGTCACAAACTTGCTTGGTTGGAACCTTGTTGGCGGGTCAAGCCTGCGGTTTTGACATTATGGAAGACAGGTTTGAAATTGAACAAAAACAAGGTAATTTCAAGATTATAATATATTTTTATAAATATTTTTTAGCTCAAAGATTAAGTCCAAACTGAATTTTTAAAAGCAAGCGTAAGTAAAACAATACTTGGATGCTAACATCAAGACTAACAGTTTAGGGGAAGCAACTGGAACCAACATTAATGTAATAAAGAGAAGTATTTTAATTACCTGTTTGAATATAGAGAGCTAAAACTAGAGCTCCAAAAAACAAATAATTTTTTAAAAACCAAAACTTTATTATGGATAGAGAATGAACAAGCAGGGTACCAAAAGTTCACTGTCCTGTTTGGCTCCTGGGGACAACATCCAGGAGGATACGGTGGGAAATCTTTATAATGAAATATTTGAGGTTCAAAGCTAGCCTTGGGCTAGCCTTCAGGGCAAAATTAAGGGCACATACCTTAATTTCCTGGAATACAAGAAGAGAAATTCCTTTTGGCAAAAAGGAAATAAAAAACTTGAAGAGTATTAAATCCAACACAAATGTGGACAAACTTTTCTTTATTAGGAGAAATGATTCTACTTAAATAGTAGACAAGGGTCAATGATCACTCATTAGGTAGACAGAGTGGCTGAGGGGGTCACATTGGGATGAGGTCATACCAGGATCAGTCAAGGGAAGGTATGATTTTCTGGAATGGGTGGATATTGAACCAGTCCCATTTGCAGAAGGTGAGGAATTCCCAAAATCAAAAGCAAAATTGACTAAATCTTTGCATATATTGTTATTTGAAGGCCATATTGAAATAGCATTAATGGCGCAATTTATGAAATTTCCTGGCTTGGTTTAGGGGATGGAATTAAAAACTAGATGGTCACCTGACCAAACACTGGTATTTGATTGGCCACAAGAGAAATTTTGCAAAGAAAGTCCAGGGGGTTTGAAAGGTACTTCAATAATTTCCAACCTACAATCTGATTGGCTAGTGCAAGTTTGGGATTCAGGAAATCCATTTGAAATTGAGGGCTTTAATGTGAAGCATTTTGATTGGCTGGATCTGATGGGTTTTAACAACAGTTGGTAGATTTAATAAATAGTCTAAATTAATCAGTGTTTCTTCTCAAGGTGGGGCAACAAAGGAAGGGGAGTCTTCAAGATATGCCAACACAAATATTTTGTCCACTGTATGAGCTAAATCCTCAAAAGAATTAAGAGGTTTGGCCGGATTTTGGGAGGTTTTTTTGTGCAGCAAAGGAAAATTGTCCAATCCAAGGCCAAAGGGGGGAGTAACTCTATAAATTATCTAGGGAAGTTATAAATTATCTCACTGTTGACATCTCTAAATAAACAACTGTTTGTTAATGCAGCTTGAGAATTTCAACTTTGAGGTAGTTTATTATATTGTAAGGGCCAATAAATATAACATCAAAAATGCTGTATTTGAACCCACGCACCTCACTGCCAAGCAAAAACGCGGTTGACCGTGCAAACCTGCTGGGGGAATCAAACCCTGTTTGAACCACCAGGGCAGGTGGGAACCAACTCTCAAAAAATAGATCAGTTTAAATCTTTTAAATACAACAGAAACCAATAAAGAAACCAGGGCCATTTTGTTAACTGACCCAGGGGGGCTGGAGGCCCCCAACAGTAGCAGAGCCACTGGTTCTGATGCTACAAATGAGCTGAGTGGCTCTCATTAAAAATTGAGCAATGTTTTCTGGGTTGTTCAGCAAATCCAATATCAACTGGGTTTGTTGAATAACTTAGCTAACAATAAAGTTCCAGTTCTGCCCACCAGTCCTATTTTTATTGCCACCCAACAGCCAAACCCAAATTTTCAAGAAGCCAGGCATAGGTTGAGGCATTATGTGACTCTGGACAGGGTACTGCTGGGCCAGTGGATAATGCCCACCACAGGATGGGTGCTAACTTGATAATATAGGATACATATTACCCAAGCAAAGACCAGGGCCCAGAGTTGGGCACCATAGTGTCTACTATTCCCATCAAATTAATGTAGAGTACTCCAAACAGTTGAGTAGACATGGTCTTGGTGGCAGTGGGGGATCCATTGGGCAGCTGGGTTATGGGGTTAAGGGTGGAGTCATGGGGACAAAGTATGGCGGTTATCAGGGATCCACTCATTGGGAATTCTCTCTCCAATAGAATGAAGGAGAGCACCCAAGTTGAATTTGACTAGAGTGGACCCTACTGGAATCTCTATCATTAACATGTACAAGAGATGATTAAATAAGCAGAATCTTCCCAGGAAAAAAGTGAAGTGGTTTAAGAGATAATAGACGCTGGTATACCCCAAACCCAACCAGAGGGCCTTGGGGTGAATAATGGGAGGAAATTGTGCTGTTTCTACGTATGGGGCATGGCAGCAGTGTGGTCTGAAACAATACCAAATGGATTATTCTGATTTATCAGTGGGGATTGGTTTGTGAGTTTCAAAGTTCATATTGGCTTGCCCATAACCAATTAATACACAAAAATCCCATACAAGGAAGATGAGCTTCATTCTTTTTGGGGTGTAGAGCCTTTTCAAATCTACTAATCAAGTTTTAGAAGTTTGTTGAAAACATAGATTTATTGGCTAAGATATGAATAAAGAAATTGTTGGAGCAATTTGCTCAAAGGAAAATATTCAGTTTAAATAATGAAGTCAATTGGGGGAGGGAACATAGTGGTTACCAGGAAATCCTGCAATAGTAGGTTGGAAAGTATTGCTTTGCAGGTCTGCAGCAGGCTGCACCCTGCAATGCAGGAAAAAGAAGTAATTGGACTTATTGCATTGCAGTATTTTTCTGCACTATTATTCTGATGATCTTTGGGACTTAGATGAATGATATTTCTTAGGCTTGATTGATAGGCATTAACTGATTGGCTTGCTGGTTACCCTGGATATTGTTTGTGTTGATTTGTGCATTTGTTTTTGGTTTGATTGGCTAGTGGGGAGTGTTTGGAGCTATGATTAAATGCACTTTTGCTGTTGTCATTGTATTCTTCATTGATTGCTTGGGTTTTTGAACTTAGTATAGAATTTATATTTTTGAATAGCTTAAAGCTTTAGCTTTTGTTTTTGCTTTTGAATGTACGCTCAATAGTGCATTCATTAATTGAAATTGAATGCGTTTTCAACCCAATCTTTTTTAAAAAAACCCGTTTTTAATCTTATTTCTTGTTTTTGCATTTAAAAATGCAGTTTCAGTTTCATTTTGCCTACCCATTTATCCAGTATTTGATGTAGTATTTG